>CAUYSK010057675.1:0-56715 GCA_963575035.1 Avahi laniger
GGGCGCGGTGGCTCACGCCTGTAATCCTAGCTCTCTGGGAGGCCAAGGCGGGCGGATTGTTTGAGCTCAGGAGTTCGAAATCAGCCTGAGCAAGAGCGAGATCCCGCCTCTACTAAAATTAGAAAGAAATTAATTGAAAAACTAAAAATATATAGAAAAAGGTGGCACATGCCTGTAGTCCCAGCTACTCGGGAGGCTGAGGCAGAAGGATCGCTTGAGCCCAGGAGTTTGAGGTTGCAGTGAGCTAGGCTGACGCCACGGCAGTCTAGCCCGGGCAACAGAGTGAGACTCTGTCTCAAAAAAAAAAAAAAGAAAAAAGAAAAAGAAAAATATGTATATAAATTAAAATCTTAAAATTCATTTTATTTTCTATAATTTAAGACTCTCAGGGTTAAGATTTTTAGTCTGACTTATCATAGTAAGTATTATTAGTATGTAATTGGTCAAAATATTATAAATATAGATATTGATAAGTAACTATTAAAGAAAAAGCAGTTTTATTGGAAACGTATCTCTAAATGAGATGGATAAAGCTTGTATTCTATTAGTTTGCAATTTTTATGATTCCACTGGATGAAAATGACTTATTGTTAGAATGAGAGTTCAGCATTAATTTTATACACATATATATCCTACGTTAATTAAGTATTATTAATAAAACCACAACAATCTACACTATAATAGAAGAATGTGTTAAATATGAGGATTAGGAACTCTTTTATATTAAAAAGTCATAGAAGAAATAACATAGAGAAAGACAAATGTTTCGATTTTGTAGAAATGTAAAACATCGAGAAACAACTTATGCAATTACAAGGAAAAACTGGTAAAAATAATTGGCGATATACATGACAAAGAAATGCTTGATTTCTTTACCAAATACAGATAATTTAAATTCGTAAGAAAATTACTAAAACTAACCTAGACAGAAGGCATGAACATACAACTCACAAAAGAGAAAAATCAAATGGCAAATAAACATATGGAAAAATGTTCTGCCTCATTAAGGCATATGAATTAAAATGAGGTATAATTTTGCCTGCTCAATTATCAAAGATTTAATTGTTCTGAAGACTAATCATACTGATGAGAGAGCAGAGGGAAGCAATTTAGTCGTATTTATCAGGAGCTTTAAAATGTCAATACTTTTTGGCCCCATAAGTCTATTTCCAGAATCTATCCTGAGAAAATAAAACAAAGCAGAGCAAAAGTTTTGCATTTTTGCAGAATATTGATAATCGTGAAAAATTAAAAACAACTAAGAAGTAAGGCAATAGTTAAGTAAATTATGGCATCTTCATGTGAAGGATACTGTGATGCCAATACGATTGTGTCTTTGAGCAGTTTTTAATAACATGGGAACATGCTTGTATTACAATGTTAAGTAAAAAGATAAAATTATGTAAGTCTTTGCAATATGTTTTACAGAAATTACTAGAGGGAGAGTCATCAAAATATTAACAAAAAATTGTCATCAGTGACAGAGACGATATCACTCTATTTGGGACCATGTTGGATAAATCCAGCCAAATTCTTGTTCTTTGGCTCTTTTTCTTGACACCATGTGCTTGCCACCCTTCTGTTAACTCATAATTTCCTCAGTCAGATGATAAATTTAATTTGATTACCTCTTTCTTTCCATTAGTGATATCAGCAGGTACCCTTGATTATGTGTGAGACATTTTGGCTTCTTAATCAGGTTTGGGAATCTCTTTAGATTTTTAAGAAACACATTTGCAAACCCTATTTGGATGAGATTCTTCTGCAGATGACATTTATTTTTAAGTCAGTTCCACTAGCTTTAGTTTTATAAAATATCACCTTCTCATCTGGTCCACAAAATTGGTCCACAAATTCTGGACCAATTTATTGGAGCCTATAGCCAATTTATTTATTTGGAGCCTATAGCCTGCCTTGTGCTGACTACACCACCCACTATCTTTTGTTCCCTCTACTCACTCACACAACCTTGATTTTTCCTTGTGTTGGCTGCAGTGTCAAGTTTGGCTATTTGGAAGTCTACACATGTGGGAGAAAATTTTAAAGCAATTTGACCCATTTTAAGAATCCTGGCTTTCCAATCAGGAATGCAGGTGGGCAGCTATCCTTGCTGTTTGCTCATGGCATGCCATGGAACACACCGCTTGTCATTTTTGAACCATTTCCTCTCCTAAGGGACATAGATTGGAATCATGGATATGTAAGACCGGCTACCTGTTCTGCTGATCCTAACAGGAATGAGGTTAGTTTGGCATATCTTTTTCTTAGGAAACTCATGCTGACTTCTGGCAATCACCTTGTTCTTTCCAGGTGCTCATAAACTTCTGTTTACAAATCCTTCTGTTTAGTAACATTTGCCAGGAATACCTGCCATAGTACTTTTTCCTCATTTTTGGAAATCAGGACATCTGCTCATCTCCAGTTTTGTGTCTCATGTCTTGCTCTTCAGGATTGTCAAAGATTATCACAATCACACCTGCATGCTATTTTAGCCCACCGAAATGGAATTAATTTGGGTGTAGAGATCTGAATTCATTTAGTGTGATAAGGTGCCTCCTTTCAAACTTACCTTGCATCTAGGTCTTCAGTTCCCTGCTAATGATGTTTATTTTGTCCTTTTCAGGTGGAAGATAATTCTTGATGGAAAAGATAAAGCCAAACTGCATGAAGTAATTGTTTTCTTATGTAATCTGTTTACGTTAGACCATCTTCTCCAATAGATTGAAGACCTATTGTGTTCTTTTTACTCTAAACCTAGTGGGTGGACTTAAACATTTTTCTATAAATCTTAGCTAATTAATGCTTCTTGGAGATTTGTGACAGCCTTTTGCTGTGACCTTAAGCAAATTGCTTAACCTTGATTTCCTCATCTGTAAAAAGGACATAATAATAGTATTTTATATCATCGAGTTATTTTGAAGATTGAATGAGTCAAAACTTGTGAAGGGCTTAGAGAGTAAGCACTAACTATTTGTTCAATAAATATTCTTAAGAAAAAAAATCTGTGTTCCCTAGAGAAACTCTCCCTCATTTTGTATATACTATCTCTCTTGTTCAGTCATGGGATTATCATCATTGAATGATCAGAATTTATTTCCTCATTACTGAATGCTATGAAATAGCTTCAGCTGTTTATGAAACGTGAAATGTGTTTGATCATTTGGTCCATTCCTCACTGGTAAACTCTTTAAATCGTTTAGTCATTTTGATTGTAGCTCACTAAACCTTTAATAGTGTTTATGAATGATAAGTTTTGAAAATGTTTTCATAAACTTTATGTGTCCTGGCTTTTGAATACGCTTTCTTTTCAATTTTTAAAATATAAATGATAACATTTCTCATTAGGCCTTTTTTGGTCTTCCGCACTGACATATGTTTGAATGATGACAAAATTATTTCGATCTCATTACTGTCATGTATGATTTATAGCACTTATTTACAAAGCGATTAGCAGGTTTAAGTGCTAGAAAATTCTGACATTTTTCTGATGATTTAATGTAAATCAATTCTTCAACTTTTATGTGGAGCATATTTTTGTCTGATTTTGAAAACTACACATTCAGGCGAATTTCCCTATTCCAAACTTCCATCCTTCTATGCTGATTTTCCAATACTGACTAAATAACTTTATTTAATCACCAGCTTTGGTGCCTTTTTTGTCAGCTTATAAAAAGAAACTAAAGTGTATATATTTAATATTTACATATCTATGATGTAATACCTGTATGTCTAGATGTATAAATATGTGTTTTGTCTCTTTTTCCTTTATAGGATATGTAAAACTCAGTATTTGTTGAACTTTCTAAAGTTTTTTCTTTCCCTTTTGAGTAGAGAAGTTCTGCAGGAGAATTTATAGAATTTTTAGTGATTTAGAAAGTGTACATTTCCCTGAAACCCTTCAGGCAGGATTTGGTCAAATAAAGAACAGAATATCACATAAGTACTTAGGAAATGAATCATTCAGCTCTATAAAAGTAGGCGAGGGATTTCCAACTTCCAGTCAGGGCCACAGCGTGGGGCAACGTGTGCCTATTTTCTGCTGGCATTTCGAATCCATCCAAGTAAGCCACAAAGGGAGGGGTTCACAGAGCTTAATACTTAATGCTTACTGTATACTCATTGCCTCGGTGGAGAATTTGTGCAAAAGTGACCCAGGAGCACATTTAGAGGCCTCCTTTTCTTGCTGTAGCCTACCTTGCCAGCCCTATGTTCTGAAACTTCCCTGTAGGATGTCTGACTAAATTGAAATATTTGCTACTTCCTAAATCTATCTCATGCCTTTGCTATCTACAGCTTAATCGATAACTGAACCTTTACTAATGAGCACACTGATGTCCAAACAAAATTTTTTAGTTGGTAAATTGGTAACTTGTTAATTAGCATAATAAATGCTGGAAAAGGAAGCTCATTAGTGAAATTAGAAGTATTCAATATATGTAGATTGGCTAAAATACATTAAAGACACTCTTTCCACCTTCGCATGAATAGAGTTTCAGAATCTGTCAAGGTTTGTATCCTGCCTGCTTTGAGATGGTGCCGGAGGCTTGGTCCCTAATCGTTTCTGTGTCCAGCCATTGGTTTGGGACAGGGTTTCTCAACCTCAGTGCTATTGACATTTTGGGCTAGATAATTCGTTGTTGCAGGGGTTTGCAGGGGTGTTGTCTTGTGCATTGTAGGATGTTTAATAGCATTTCTGGCCTCTACCCACGAGATGCCAGTGGTATACTCCCCTCTTTATGAAACATGTCTCCAGTCATTGCCAATTGTCAATGGCAAAGTCACCTCAGCTGAAAACCACTTGTTTAAGAGGAGTTCTGATTGCCTGATTCTGGCTAGAAGGAATAGAATTCTGCCTGGGGTATGTGGCTACCTGCCTGTGTGGACGTGTCACACAGAGATGGAGAACCTAAAGGATGGCTCTGACTTGCCAAGTTGCAGAGTAGGTCATGTGATTAGTTTGTGCCTGCTGTGCTTATGCATGTTTGTGCAACATGTCTCTGTCTGGCATAACTGAGTCTGAGCCTTGAGTTCATTATAACATAGTAGTGAGGTTGGTGGCAGCTAGCCGACCATCTCCACCACAGACTTCTTTGGTAGCTTTAGTGATTTACCAAAAAGAACCTAAGAATTGTTACCAAATCGGCTTTGGTCAGTTCACAAAAGGCTGTCATGCAGTCGAGTGCTTACAGATATCCACACGACCCGGTATAGACAAGCACTGCTTTACTGGAGAGAAACCTTCGCAGAAGCAGGCGGGGCCCTGGAGAACCAACCAACAGTGTGTTGAGATTTGGTAAACCCCATCCTCACCCACAAGAGGTGAAGGTGAAGTACAAGGGGACTTCCAGTGGTCTCCAGGCCACGGACTTCACCAACTGTAACTTTGAAGGATTCTGTAGATTTTGTCACTTTCTACTGCTAATTAATAAAAAGGGCCTGTGTGCTCATCTTTGAACAAGGCCAAGGATCCTGGGAGCGAATTGTGATTTATAACCAGTTCCAAGAGGAAAAGAATCCAAGGGAAAAAAGCTGGTGGGGCAGGAACAGAGAACTGGGCCCAGATGAGAAAGCACAAAATGCCAGAGCCATCCTGGGCCTGCTGTCTAGGTCTCTCCAGCCCCTCATGAGATCGGCTCAGGGTCGATCTGCAAGTTGAATGCTCAAGCTGACTTGGAAGCCAGGTTCCTCTTCTTATACGTTCTCCCATTTTTACAGGTGGTTCTTTTGGAGTCCCGTCTCCTTGCCGAGGTGAGGAAGGTGGAGGGAAAAGGGGGGCGACAGCCACCGCTCTTCCCCATGGCCCACTGCCACTTGCCCGAGCTTCTCCTTTTATCTGCTGGGCAGAGGCGGGGAGCAGATTGAGGTGGGATGTCTGCCTCTTGTGTATCCTAGAGGAGAAATCTTGCCCTTCAAAGTTGGGTGTTCTCTTTAGAAAGGAAGGTAGTTAACACCTCTTGGTGCTCAGCTTTCAGCCTAAGATATGGATTCTAAAGCAAGTTGCACTCCATTCAACGTCCTGTTACAGAAATATCAGAGTAAAAGCTGAACTTCTCCTTTCTCACATGAACTCTCCAATCATACCTCCTTCATTTAATTTTCTTTTCCTAAACGTTTTGAAAGAACTAAAAACAATAACATAGCAAGCACCTGTGTACCAACTACGCACTAATACAAATGACCAAATGTAGCAAATTTTCACCTTTTCTTCCAGTTTTCAAAATGAAATGGAACCTTATAGACAAAGGGTGTCTTTGTTCACCCCCAAGCACATCAAATGCTTCTTTCCAGAGGAAATTGCTGTCATAAATTGGTATGTATTCTTTATGATGAACCAGCAAATAATACATATCATTTATTTATATAAATTATTTGTGATGTGTATTGTTCTGCAAATTACTTTTCCTTTTATTCGATACTATGCTTTTGAGATCTTTGTTAATACAGAAAAATCTTCATTCACTTTGATTTCTGTGTAACAATCTGTGTTAATATTCCATATTTTGTTTAACCATTCCCTATTATTGGACATTCAAGTTCCTTGCAATTGTTATTGTTGTTATTGTGATAAGCAAAGGTGCAGTGAACATATTTGTCTACATCACCTTGTGATATGTGCTAGGTTTTCTCTAGGGCATATAGCTGAAAGTGAAATTACTGGGTCACATTTTCAAAGTCACATATATGGTCACATTGATTTCTATATTTCAACCTGCAAACTTGTCTTGAGTAGGAGTTTTGTGTGCATGTGTGTCCTATTTTCTGGCTCTCACCTCTCCCCGTCAGGTGGCGTGGTAGCTTCCACATGACCCACCTGGATCCCGTGTTGTGAACCAGGCTTCCCATTGGTGATTTGAGCTTCTCCTGAGCCACTGGGTATCTCAGCTCAGTTCTCCGGGGTCTGACTGTCCGTGGTTCCACCTGCCCCCGGGTAGCAGCTGTGTACTGGGTGAGTGCAGAGCACAGGCTGCTGCTCTATGGTGATCTTTTCACTCCCAGGGAGTCCTTCTCAACTCCCATTTCTCACAGCGACCCTGACTCCTTTTCCTTCCTGTGGTCCCTTTACCCTGTCTGACTTGCATTCAGGCTACATTTGCTATTACGTGTTGGAAAACCCAATAAGTCTGAGCTTTCTCACCTCTCTGTACTTCTGATCCTTTTCTGGACCACAGACATGTTTATCCTGCTTTTGGGCACAGGTATGTCTTTTTTGTGCATTAAAAACGTTAATCTATTAATGCTGTGTGGATTTATTTTAAGGGGAGGGAAGTGTATGTAGCTCATAGAGCTATTTTGGCCAGAAGTCTAACACAACCCTTTAAAAAGTTTTGGAGTCAGTCTTTCGAGCAGATCTTTGTCCATACATTTACACACACAGACACAAACAACACACACACACTATGCATATATATAGTCTTAAGATAATGGAATCATGTTATGCATACTGTTAACCAATTTACTCTATTATAATAATATATCATAAACATACACTCATTTGATGCATCTTCCTTTCTTTCTTCTCTTTCTTCTTTCCTTCATTTCTTACATAGCATTTTTGGTTGAATTGTTGCTTTATTAGTCAATGTTTAGGTTGTGTCTAATATTTCACAGTTAAAAACTATGCTATAATGAGCATACATTTGTGTGTATGTATATATATTTTTTCCTTTCTGTACATGTGAAAACATTTCTGCAGTGTAGACTTTCCAAAGTAAAACTTCTGAGTTTTACTCAGAAGTCAGAAGGTCCTGACTACTTTAAATTTGAGAAACACAATTAAGTTGTCCTTCATGAGGGCTGTGCCAAGCCTGTCTTCTTTCCCTAACCCCTAGACCAGCCCTATCCACACGTTATTATGATGTAACCTTCATATAAATGGTAATATTTGTATAGCACCCTGGTCTAAACAGAAGATGCTTCTGCACTAGGAAGTAACTGTCTGGGAGCTCTCTGGGCCACAGGCTCCTCATCACCACAAGAGTGGAGGGAGAAATATCTTAGCATCTGCAATCCATTCATAGTGCAATCATGGGTGAGAATACCTAGTGTAGACAACATCATAATATCAATCTTTCAACTTTTTTCTACTTCATGGGTGAAAACTATTTTATTTTGCATTCCCCTCAGTATCTGTGAGATTGTGAATCTTTTCATATCTCTTTTGGCTATTTGTATTTCTTCCTTCATAAATACCCTATTTGCCTATCTCTTACTTCTTACTGGTGTGTAGGAATGAATTTTATATAATGTACATAACTCTTTATATAAGATATATATTTGGTCTGATGCCTCTTTTTAAATTTGCATATGGTATATTTTGCCATAAAAAATTGAATTTCTGAATCATGAAATTTTTCAATCTTTTATATTTTTGGCTTTTTTGGGGGATTTGAAAAACTTTCTGTATTACTAAATTATTTAAAATAGTTATCATTCTTTTCATAATTTTATAGTATTAGAACATAAACTTCATCTGAAATTTACTTTAGGGTCCAATTTAAAATTGAGGTCTAAATTAGCTTCTTTTGAAACAGCTATCCCAAGGTCATTTATCAACTGATCTGAATTTCACCTTTATTATTCTAAATCACCATAATTCAAGAATCCCTTTTACACTCCCTATTCTTTTCCACAATCCACCTAGGGTCGGGCAGTGGAGGCAGCTCCGTGGACTGATTTGACAGCCTGGGGCTCTCGTGTTATCTAGCCTCTGAGTCTGCTTCTCCAGTTGCCTTGGAAATGCTATGAGCCAGTCAATATCTTTTTAATAGCTTCCCAATCTTCTTTAATCAGTGAGCATCAATTCCTTGTAAAAAGGAACACTGATAGAATAGACTAAAGTGCCCGCAGGTAGCAGTGCTTTGGGAATAAATTTGGTTTTCTACCTGCCCAGGTGTGGTGGTGACACAAACTAATTATATTTGAGATGACAGACATTTTAAAATTTAATGTAGACGAAGGAACCCAAAGACCTAGAGAGGTAGGGATGCTGCAGAGAGTTTATCATGACAACCTGTTTTGCCATTCTCCATCAGGGGCCCTTGAGGTGGCCTGCAAGACATTGCCTTTCCCAAAGCTTCCATTCCCAGCACCTTTGGAAAGTACTGCAGAGGGGGACCGGAGATGGCCAATGGAGCCTGGTTGGGACTAAAGGCAGTGAAAAGACACTAGTGTCCTCGAGTTTTCTCCTGGTTTTCTAGCTATTCCTTCTTAGTCCCCTTAATGGTTGCTCAATGGAGGTTGGTGATGCAGGTGAAAGACACTGCATTTGAAATGGATCCTGATCTCAACACAGATATCAAGATGCCCAAACTTCTGGCCCTGAGCTAACAGATGATTCCTGGGGACCCGGAATGCCACTGTAGCCCCCTCATTAAGGGGTAAGGATTTATTTGGTCATGTATTAAACACAACTTTTAGCCAGGCCCAACCCATTGTAAGCCCAGGGGAGGGAAGCAGGGTAGAGTCCAGCTCTTCAGGGTATAACTGGGTTAGGTGTGGTCAGCGTCTGGCAGAATTCCCATGTCGGCTCCCGGACCTACCGGTAAGAGCCACTAGGTATGAAGAGCCAATGAAAACTTCTCAAACTCCTCCTCCATAGAAAAATTGTAAATCAAAAGGGATATTACACCCCTGGGGAAATTTCTTGAGTTTATTTGATTTTCCAGCCTTCCTGACAATTCTTAAAGTGCCCGGTATGCTTTTAAAAGATTCTTGTTCTGCTTAAATCATCTGAAGCCAGTTTCATTTGAAGTGACCTAACTGATATAACCATATATGACTATCTTTACAATGAATTATATAATTAAACCTAAAAATAAGAAGAAAGAAATTTCAGTCTTGGCAAGGTGACGTGTGTATCAAAGTCAGGTAACTGCATTTTGAACAGAGAAAACTAGCTCCTGTGATAAAATAGTCATGAGCTTCTGCAGGCACTTGGCAGTTCCCTGAGTAGCCAAGAGGCTGGAGTTGGACACCACCAGCATATTTCATTAATTTAAACAGTGTGTATGTACACCCATTTATTGGACCATAGGCAAAAGTCCTGAGGTTTGGTCAAAATCAGAATGCTGCATTATTATGGAACGGGGATCTAAAGAAACACAAACAAATTCAAAATCTCTAGGATTGCTCTACTATAAACAAATATTTGAGCTTTATGCCGCCATTCCTGGAAAAATAATAACTGACTTCTAATAGGAAAATAGTTCTAGGAAGAACAGACATTTGGAAAATATAATTTGCAGGGAGAATAGCAAGCATACGTTTAGAGGACCATAAAACCCTTTATATAATGAATGCAGTTTAATAAAAAAGAGGCAAAATTAAATTATGCTAAAAGAATTAAGATAAAGTCTCTTGCTGCAGAAATGACAGAGCCATACTTATAAAGACATTTCTTATCTTTGTATATTAATATTAATATTTATATTCCTGGGTAAAAACAAAAAATAAACTACAGAGGTTTTTTGTTTTTTTCCTTGGTTTGTTTCTTAGTTTGTTTTAAATTAGAATCACTGGTCACTATAGATGTCTTTCACTTTCACACGTTCATTCATCCAACAGTTTTTTCAGCACCTCTCTGTTTGAGGCTCAGTGAAAGCTTGGTGAGGGCCTAGAACGTGAAAAAACATCGTACCTTTGGACAACTGAAAGCAGCCATTGGAGTGTAGACAGCATAAAGGCTACAGATAGACAAGAAGCAGATGGCAAGGTCCTTCGAGATGGTATTTGAGGAACTTAACATCATACAGTGTGAAAGGAGGAGACATTGAAATGCTTTAGGTAAGACATTGACACAATCAAGTTTGGAATTTAGAAAGGTCACAGCTTCCACATGGAGAGATTGGAGGGGCCCAGAGTAGGTGCACCATGTTAAATAGAGGGCATTGCAGGATCTCTGCGGAAGCAATGGATGCAGTAATTGGAAGGATTCAAGAGAAATTTAGGCAGTAAAATTACCAGGAATTGACTAGGTAAGGTTGCAGGGCAGGGGGGGAAGTGTGAGCCCAGACTCTGACTTGGGCACCAAGGTCGCCGCTGGCAACAATCTCAATTATAAAGTACATAAGAAGAACACGACTGGGGATTGTGCAAATTATGAGTTCAGTGCTAGATGTGCTGCATTCCAAGTGTTTGTGGCACACGCAAGTCAAAATGTTCAAAAGGCTGTTGGCTACATGAATGACAAAGAAGAGATCTGGACTGAAGACATGTGCTTTGAAGTCTTCAACCTCATCCCACAGGTGGCTGAAACCAACGGCCGAGAGAGCATTAGGACAGCACATAGAAGACAAGCTTGACGAAAAATCAGCACATGGGCCGTGGACAGAAAGAGGAGTCTGTACAGAGACTGGGAATCAGTTGATAAGTCAGAACTGGAGGTGTCAGGAGGCAGAGGAAAGAGATTTTAGGAAAAGGGAGTCAAGTAAGCCATGGCCCAGGAAGTAGCCAATGAATTGAACAATTGAGCTCTTTTCGGTGAGTTGTTTCTAAGGAAGAGCGTTGTGCTGTCACAACAAGGCAATTCTCCTTTCCTTTCTCCTTCTTCATCTTTTTCTTTTCCTCTTCCTATTCCTTCTCCTCCTATCCATCCCCTCCTCCTCACTGTTCCTCACAGATCTCTAAAGTTCTATGACCAATGGGATGTTGAAAAATTTGACTATATTCTTTACACCCTGTGGTTGCTTTTTGTGGAAGCACTTTCTCCAGTGTATGCAAGACAGACTTTGCCATCCAAGATAATCTGTCCCTGTCTTCTGTAGATGATTCTTTTTCCAGGACAGGCCTTAGGGGGACAGAAGAGCTCCTGAGTAATGGGAGGATGGTAGGGGAAGGAAGAGATCTGTTGCAATGTTCTAAATGTGGGGTTGGGAGGGGACTCAAACATCAGCTTTGGGGAAATAAAGAGTATTTGAGTATTGATCAGGGAGAAAGAAGAGATGAGAGCAAATAGAGGAGAAAATGGGTCAGATGAAGAGCCAGGCAACTGAATGTGCAAAAAGAAGATGAGTATTCAGTGCCTAGATTTTGAGAGCAGGGGAGATAGTTAAGTTTTGAGGTTGCTAAAGCAGAAAAGCTGGCAGCAGCAGTTGGGTAGAAACCAAGGACCCATGGGATTTTGCTCCTGTAGGCACTGACTAAAACTTCTCTCACCTATTTTCTCTTTGATCTTTTATATTTGGACTTTCCTCTATCTCATTTCCTATTTACTTACTCATTTAGTCAACAAATGCTTGTTGAGCATTCACTATGCAATAAGTAGTAGGTATGCAGATGAACAGACAGCATCCCTGGCCTCAGGCTATTTAAAATAAAAATTGGAAGACTGATGAACAGGCCTTTCTGCTCACTGTGATGAGTATTATGGAGGAGTTAGGTATATGTTTTGCTGAGATCCTGAATGAGAGGACACCTATGTCTTCTGGGACATCAGGGAAGCCTTCAGAGAGGAACAAACTTCTGTGAAGCCTTCTTCACAGCTTCAGAGACCTCTCATTTTGAGTCACCTCTGTGACACCCTTACCCAGAGGAATAATCCCTCCTCTCTGCTACACTCTTTCTCTTATTGAGCCTTCAGGGATAATGCCTCTTCAAATTTTCA
Source organism: Avahi laniger (assembly GCA_963575035.1). NCBI lineage: Eukaryota > Metazoa > Chordata > Mammalia > Primates > Indriidae > Avahi > Avahi laniger. The sequence continues at coordinate 12,602 of CAUYSK010057675.1, forward strand.
CATTGATTTTTTTGAACTGTCTTTCAGAACCTCTCAGTTTGGTATTTTGCTCCAGTTCTCCATTAATAGGTTGCAAGTTCTGGGCTAGATGCTCTCCTTTCTCTGCCATGTCTTGGGATATTCCATCTCATGAACTCCTTGCCTCACAGCGAGAGTGAACATTTTATCTCTTTCAGTCTGTTTCTTATTCACAGGGGGAAAAAAAGAGGAATTCTAACTTCCTTGCCCCTGGCCAAACCTAATGCCACTCATGATAAAGTACTTGGAAATAATAAATAAAAGAGTGTCAGTCTATGAACCAGGATAATGCTCTCCTAGGAATGTCTTCCTGCAGTTACATACAACAAGAATCTGGCTCATAGAACTTCCAAATTAAACATCCAAGTCTGCTGATAATGGGGCATTTTAAGATAGTGCAAATAGTATTCTGGGAAACAAACCAAAATATGAATAGTTAGAAAACCAAATGCATTTATTAAGTGCTTTCAAAGGATGTACTCTAGGCATTATTATAAATGAGCTCCGACAAGAACCCCACTGTATAGGGAGCAGCTGCCACTCCACACTATCCTTTTATCTTTCTACAAGGAGATTTAAATACATTCCTTGTTATAAATTCTGTCTAATGAGAAAATCAGAAAAAGAATAGAAGATGATGTCCCCATCTCAGCTTAATAAGAGAGAGGAGGCAGAGCAAGATGACTGAATAGAAACCTCCAGTGATCATCCCTCCACAGGAAGACCAAATTCAACAACTATCCATACAAGGAAGCGCCTTCAGAAGAACAAAAAATCAGGTGAATGATCACAGTACCTGGTTTTAACCTTATGTCAAGGAGAAGGCAGAAAAGACGTCTTGCATTGCCTACACCACCCCTCCTCAAACCCTTGGGAGTGCTGCACCAGCACACCAAGTGGAGAGAGAATCTCTGTGCCCAGGGAGGATGAGTGAAGTGATTGTGGGACTTTGCATTGGAAGTTAGGGCTGCCCTGTCACAGAAGAATATAGCACAGGGCAGAACTCTGCCTGCGCCTATGGAGGGAGCATTTTAGACCAGCCTGGCTGGAGGGAAATCCTCTGCCCCTAAACTTAAGTTCCAGCTAGTCCCACGGGCTTACAAAAAGTGGCCTGGGGCTTGGACTAAATTTGTAAGGCAGTCAGGCCAAAAAGGCTGCAGTCCTTGGGCAATTCCTGTGGCTGTGTCAGCTCAGAGCCAGGAGTCTTGGGGTGCATGTGACCAAGTAAGACAACAGCAGTGGCAGCCAAGCCAGTGTCTGTGTCACCCCTCCCCCAATTCCACAAAATGAAGCTCATGGAGAATCTTATTCCACTTGGGGGAAGGAAAGGGAACAGTTCAAAGGACTTTGTTTTGCAACTTAGCTACCAGCTTAGCCACAGTAAAATAAAGTACCTGAAGCCCTTGAATCCAGCATTTCTAGATACACCCTTGGCCAGAAGAAAACACACTGCCCTAAAAGGAATGATCCAGTCCTGGCAGGATTCACCACTTGCTGACTAAGGAGCCCTTGGGCTTTGAATAAACATCACAGGTAACCAGGTTACAGTCACTACAGACTTTGGGTGAGACTGCGCTGGCTTCAGGTGTGACCTGGTGTAGTACTAGCTGCAGTGGCCACGAGCGTGTGCCCACATCACTCCTCCCCCAACTCTAGTAACCCAGCACAGAGTAAGGGAAGTAAGTGAGACATTGCCTGGTAATCCAGAGAATTCTCCCATATCTTACCCAAGTCCACCAAGGTGATACCACCAGGAGTCTGCAAGAGTCACAGCATTACTGGGCTTGGGGCACACCCAGTGCTGAAATGGCAGTAATGACCAAAGATTTAGATCACAACATTCAATTCCCTTTGAATATCTGGAAAGCCTTCTAAAGAAGGATGGGTTCAAACAAGCCCCAAACTGTGAGGATTAAAATAAATACCCACCTCTTCAATGCCCAGACATTGATGAATATCCACAAGCATCAAGAATATCCAGGAAAACATGACCTCACCAAGCAAACTAAATAAGGTACCTGTGACTGATCCCAGAGTGATGGAGATAAGTGACCTTTCAGACAAAGAATTTGAAATAGCTGTCCTGAAGAAGCTCAATGAACTTTAAGACAACATAGCGAAGGAACTCAGAAGCCTATCAGAGAAATTTAACAAAGAGATTGAAATAATAATAGTGATAAAAAAAATCAAGCAAAAATTCTGGAGCTGAAAAATTCAATTGACAAAATAAGAAATGCATCAGAGTCTCTCAACAGCAGAATTGATCAAACAGAAGAAAGTATCAGTGAGCTATTTGAAAATACACAGTCAGAAGAGAAAAAGGGAAAAGAATAAAAAAAGAATGAAGCATGCCTATAAAATCGAAAAAATAGCCTTAAAAGGGCAAACCTAAGAGTTATTGGCCTTAAAGAAGAGGTAGAGAGAGAGACTGGGGTAGAAAGTTTATTCAAAGAAATAATAACAAAGAACTCTCCAAATCTTGAGAAAGATATCAATATGCAGGTTCAAGAAGCTCATAGAACACCAAGCAGATTTAATCCAAACAAGACTACCTCAAGGCATTTAATAATCAAGTTCCCAAAAGTCATGAATAAAGAAAAGGTCCTAAGGGAAGCAAGAAAAAAAATAAGATATAAAAGAGCTCCAATACATCTGGCAGCAGACTTTTCAGTGGAAACCTTACAGGCCAGGAGAGAAAGGAATGACATATTCAAAGTGATGAAAGAAAAAAGCCTTAACCCTGGAATATTGTATCCTGCACAAATATCATTCAAACGTGAAGAAGAAATTAAGACTTTCCCAGACAAACAAAAACTGAGGGATTTCATCAACACCGGACTTGTCCTACAGGAAATGCTAAAAGAAGTTCTTCAATAGAAAAGAAAAGAACGTTAATGAACAATGAGAAATCATTTGCAAGTATACAACTCACTGGTAACAGTAAGTATACAAATACAGAATACTCTATTGATGTAATTATGGTATATAAACCACTTATATACTGAGTGTCAAAACCCACAGAATATATACAACACCAAGAGTAAACTGTAATGAAAACTGTGGACTTTGCATGATAATTATGTGTCAGTATAGATCCATCAATTGTAACAAATGTACCTCTCTGGTGTAGGGTTTTAGTAGTGGGGATGCTGTACATAGGTCGGGGTAAGGATTATGGGAACTCTCCGTACTTTTCGCTCAATTATACTGTGAACCTAAAACTGCTCTAAAATATAGTCTACTTAAAAACAAAAATAAATTAAGATTCCTTTCTTTACTGCATATGTGATGAGTTACTAAGTATGTCATAATCTTGTAATAGCCCCAGACAACAAAGGGAAAGAAGCACTTGTTTCTTTTATTATTGAGCTCTTTTGGATTCAGCAATGAAAGGAAAGAGAATTGAAGTCTTTGAGGGAGAGTACTCAGGAAGAAGTAAACAGAACATAAGTAGTCTGGCCAGATAGAGAAAAAAGAGAAAACATTTACACACAGTTACAGGCAGCATTTTTTAGTTAGTTGAGGTGCTAAGCCAGCCAAGGGCATTCTCTGTCCTCTGCTCTGTGCCCCGAGACTGGCCACACTGGGCTCTATCGCCCAGGGTCCCGGTTTGCAGCTGGGTTTGGACAGTAGGAGGAAGGTCATGTGGCCACTTGTTGTAACTCCCCCTCTGCCTTGGCACGGTCTTAACAGTGGCCATGCTCCTCCACGGTCACGGCACCTGTTGGGCTGCCTGCTTCTATGTGTGCTGCTCTCACCGAGCTCTGGTAATATTGTGTCCTGCCCTCTGCCTCTTTAGGCCTAGCAACGGCAGTGGCTTTCTGCTGTCGTCAGTCTTTGGATTCCCCAACATCCCTTGTGGTTCCCTTAATCCTGCCCACACCTCTTGAAAGAATCCCACCATTTAAAATGTCCTTCAAAATCCCATCTGAATGTGCTATTCGTTTCCTGCCAGGATCCTCACTGACACAGAAAGGAACCAACTGCACATCTGAAAGACTGAAACAACTGCAATGAAATTATCTAATCTGGTTAATAGTCATAGTGGAGTATTTGCTTTCTACGTCTATGCAGATCTTAGAATTGTATGACCCGCTTAATTTTGCTTTTTGTATCACTTAACAGCAAGCCCTCCCATGTCCACCTTTCAGTACCTTTTGATCAGAGGAATTTATTTTTAGATTTGCTCACCGGAGTGGGCTCTGAACCATTCCCTCATTGCTGGACTCTTGTTGAGCTGGCACTTGCTACAGGCATTACACTAAGGCCTTGAACCTGGCCCCTGACCTCCCGAGACTACTTGGCAGTGGCTGATTTTGCTCCACACGCACCTAACCCTGCCATGTCAGGGGAGTTTTATGCTTTGAAGTCTGGATTCAGCAACTCTAAGCTGGGGGCAGGAAATTAATAATATGGAAATAAAGTTGAAACCACAAAATCACCTGCTAACCAAATTTGCTAAAATGAAATTTCCTCAAACACCAGTGTTAATTCAAGCCTCAGATGAATGCCAGGTGTGACGAATGAATCCTTTGGCTGTGGAGGTTGACAGACTCAGACCTTATGGAAAAAGGAACCATAGCCAATCCCAATCCTGGGCCCTTTCCAAAAAAAGAAAGCTGTGTCTTCTGGCACGAGACCAAATTACCCAACCTGGGATCTGCTTGCAGGATTTTGTCTTATTAATTTCTGTGGCATTTTGCCTAAAGTGAGGGGCACAAAAAATCTGTATTTGGGTTGATGTTTCAGAGGGATGAAGGTTTAAATTAATAGATTAAAATCTATACTTATTGTAACACTGTAAACATGTTGCTGATTAATAGCTAAATTAATATAGCTAAAAGAATAAAACTTGTTTAAAAAGAGGAGGCTCTACTTTCTAAAACAAGTTTTGGTAGGTTAGTCACATATTCTCTTTCTTCTTCTTCAGGACTATGCTGACAGTAGCCACTCCATTGGCCTGGGCCCCTAAGGGGGGTCAGGGGAGCAGAGCCTCTGTCACCCAAGGTCATCACGCAGCATGAGTGGGCAATACAATTTTGTTTTCAGCCAGTGAGATTCTGAGGTTATTTGTTCCCCATACGACTGAGCCCATACAGAAGCAACAGATTTCTGAAAACTCTATCCTAAAACATAAAAAGTATATTCTACAAAAACATTAGATGAGGAATACAATAGTTATATCCCTTATCTGTGGGGGATTATATTCCAAGGCATTATTAGTGGATGCCTGAAACTGTGGATAGTACCAAACCCTACGTACACTATGTTTTTTCCTGTGTATACATACATACCTATGATAAAGCTTAATTTATAAGTTAGGCAGAGTAAGAAATTAACAACAATAAACTAATAATAAAATAGAGAAATTATAACAATGTGCCAGCATCACTACTCTTGCATTTTGGGGCCATGATTAAGTCAAATAAAGGTTACTTGAACCCAAGTACTGTGATACTGACCACAGTAGACCTGACAACCGAGACAGCCACTAAGGGACTAACAGGCAGGTGGGGACTACAACGTGGATCCACTGGACAAAGGGATGATTTGTGTCCCAGGTGGGACAGAGTAGAACAGCTCGAGATTTCATCACCTTACTCAGAGCAGTGCACAATTTAAAATTTGTGAATTATTTATATCTGGAATTATCCATTTAATATTTTCAGACCTCGATAAGGGATGGGGGGGCTATTGCATTATATTAAGAGTTGCATTTCTGATCAAGGACTAAGCAGCAAATAAACCTAACAATAATAGATATAACTTGTAGATGTTATAGATATAAAAACAATTTTATGTGAGAATAGATATATTTATAAAATAAAAATTCCATTTCTATAAAATTTCCCTCTAATATAAAATAGCCTTATGCAATGTATACCGATTCTATAAGAAATCCCAACGCAGCTGTGCCGTTAATTTTACCTACCACAAATTATAGAATTTTAGAAGCCTGGCTTTGTTGTTGCTTTGTTGTTGTTTGGCTTGCTTTCCTAAGGTCTGGAGACACGTGGTGGAGACCAGGGAATGGAGGTGTCGGGAGGGGAAGTGATCCAGACAGCCACGGCTCTTTAGAAAGTTGATGCTTTCTTAATTTTATGACAAATATTCCTATTGAGTTCTAAAATCATTCAAACTACACTCAAAATCACATTTTTCTGTTTCAGAAAGTAATGATGTCCAAATAGGTGAAGGCCTCGTCGAGTATTTTAGTTCTGCACACGTGTGTAGGGCAGGGATTCTTGACTTGGATTTATCTGGTCCACTTTCTCAGTAGGGTTGTTTTCCTCTTTCCTCTTTTCGTTAAACAAATTAAATATAACTGGGTTATATTTAAAGTGAAGAAATTTGACCACAGAATGTCTGAGGGCTGTGTGGAATCAGGGAGATGGTGGCGGTTGCACCTGTTGGCTTTGAGGATAATCGTCAGTATTTGTTTATTGATAAACAGTTCTGGCTATTTTTTTTAACACTAGATAATAAAGACTTAGACTCCCTTAGCTGGTTCCTAGTCTCAGCAGCAATGACCTGTTACAAAGTTACTGGAAACTTCAAAATAGCCGAAAGAGAGTTCTGGTGTTCTTCAATGAAATACTAGGTTTAAGTTTCTATAGGTTGCCTATTTTAAAACTATGCAGACAAAGGATAACTTGTGGATCTTTTCCAAAAGAGATACGAAAAATTCCTGTCTCCTGGAAGAATTACCCCTGAAAGATTCATCACCCTGTAAGACATCAACCAGTTTTTAAAAATATGTACGTAGCTTCTCAAATGTTTTTTTTTTGAACTAGTCCTAACATCTTACTGTTTACCTCATTAATTAATAAGTTAAATAAAATACGTAACAGATGTTCTTTTTATTTTTACCTGTGAGTCATGATTCTAACTTCTTGAAAATTTTATTTTAAATGTCACAGGCATTGGGAAATAAGCATTGATGGTGCTCTGGGAACAGAAAGGTAGTGTGAGCACAGTTGGCTCTTATTCGTATTCTTATTCTTCTGACAGGACCATGAACTGCTGTGTTATGAAAGCAGACATGCTCTCTTTAAAATTTGCAGTTTAATTATAAATCCTGGCTTTGCAAATGGATATCGATTTTATAATATAATCAGAACAGCAGTATGGCCAGCATCCTGCTCAGCCCCAGCTCCTGTGGCTGTATGACATGGTAGCTTAGCAGCTGCCTCAGCCCAGGTTAAACGAGGGGACCAAGGCTCTGCACATCCTGCCCTGTGTCCCTTGCTTACCAGAGTGGACACATATGCATGTTTTGCCTGCTATGGATATGTATGTATGTTGCATGCTATAGCTAATTGACAAAGTTTCTTTGGTTTACCTGGAGAGACCAATGGCTTTAGAGACCAGAGAAGATAGTTCAAAGGGAGATGAACTTGTAGGATAGAAAGAAGGCAGAAGAGCTACCCAAGAGGCTGAGGCAGGAGGATCACTTGAGGTCAGGAGTTCGAGACCAGCCTGGGCCACACAGCAAGACACTGTCTCCACAAAACACAAAAAAAATTTAGCCAAGCTTGGTGGTGCATGCCTGTAGTCCCAGCTACTTGAGAGGCTGAGGTGAGAGGATGGCTTGAGCCCAAAAGTTTGAGCAGTGAGCTATGATCGTGCCACTGCACCCCAGCCTGGGCAAAAGAGCAAGACCCCACCTCTAAAAAAAAAAAAACCAAAAACAAACTAACTAACAAACAAAAAGGAAGGCAGAAGACAGACCCAAAAGTTCTACAAAACCTAGAGATCCAAAGGGCTTGTAGTTCAGAGTCAGAAGTCAGTAGGGTCTGGAGACTACTAGGCCATGAGCATCTTAAGGGGTGAGAAACTTGAAACTTGACTTCTTTTTTTTTTTCCTTTTTCCTGCATCCGCCTAGCACAGTGTTTGGTACCTAGTAGAAGCTTAACCAATCTTTTGAAAATGAATGCCTCTGATTGGCTCAGGTGATTATGTGAAAGAGAAGGCTTGGAATGAGAAATAATTTTTAGAAGGAAAGATGATAGAAAAACTGTGGCTGAGGAATGCTTTGGGAGGCTGAGCAGAGGAACAGAGAAGTGCTGGACCCAGGGTGGCCAGAAATGCTTGTCTCCCAATCCAAGCTAAACGCCACATCCTTGGTGCTCTGGCGAGAGCACTCGCTCAGGATGTAGAGCTGTCTGCTCTACTGTACAGGACTCCACTGATATTGGATAAGTCTCTGGACTTCTCTCCAGATGGAAACTAGAAATAACTGTATCGCTCTGCCTCCACTGCAAGGAGGTTGAGGCTAGGAGGAAAGATGTGTGAAAGTGCTCTGCAAATTCCAAGCACCACTCAAGTATAAGTAATTCTATGACCAGGTGATTGTAGCCAATGCGGGGAAACTGCATTGTTCCTTGCAATGTGGGACCACGGCAGAAATTTAAAGCCGAAATACAATTCTTATTAGAGGCGTCAGTCTTTTAGGACTGGAAGGAGTTTTCAAATGATCAAAAACCATTCTAGTACCAACAAAACTAAGTTTCTGGAGAGCAGTTTTGTTCCGTGTCTCAGGATGGCAGCATCACCCCCAGGTTTCTGACGGTCATTGGACTGAGAAAGGTGTTTGTGAACCTTCGTCCCCATAAATGTCAGCAGGGCTCTCCCTGACTCAGGGGCTGTGTCCAACAAGAGGATTCTGTTTTATTTGGTCTGAGTTTGCTGATGTTCTGTGACAACCAGTTCCGGATGTTTTATAAACAATTACTGACGGTTTGATGGACGAGGGTAACATTTGGATATCATCTGCACTACAATGAAAGACAGATGATTATTTTTGACAGAAACAATCACTGGCAAAGTGGAAATGGAGAAGCCAGAGCCCTGAGGCAACCACCGTACAGAGATGTAGGGCTAGATCAAAACCCACTTGAAATAGACCCAGTGGCCTGGGTGACAGTCCCCATCTGGGCATTGGACGGAAACTGCAAAGGCACACAACATATTTTAGAAAAGCTTGTGTTTGCAGTGTGAAATCTGAGTGAAACAGGAGAGAGGGAGGAAGGTCCAGCTCTGGCAATAGTAAAATCAAAGGGGCCAGCCTTGGCCCTGGAATTCACTTTGACTCAACAATGCAGGTTTTTGTTGTTTTTAAAGTTTTGTGTCCTATTTTATTCCTTAATCAATCTTTAAAAATGGATAGGTAATTCATATATCATAAACTTCAGCTGTTAAAAATGTACAATTCAATGGTTATTAGCATTTTCACAGATACATGTAACCATCACTAGTATCTCTTTCCAGAATGTCTTCATCACCCCAAAAGGAAAACCCGTCCTCATTAACAATCATTTTTATTCCCTTTCCCCCCAGCTCTGACAACCACTAATCTACTTCCTATTTCTATGAATTTAATTTGCTTATTCTGGACATCTCGTGTAAATGGAATCATGTAATATGTGGTCTTTTGTTTGGCTTAATTCACTTGGTATAATGTTCTGAGGTCCATGCGTGTCGTAGTGTGTATCAGCACTTTATTCCTTTTTGTGGCCAAAGAATATTCTGATGTATGGCTAGATCACATTTGTTTTATTCACTCACCAGTTGATGGACACTTGAGTTGTTTCTATTTTTTGGCTATTATGAGTTATGCTGCTATAAATATTCACGTACAAATTTATGTGTGGACGTATCTTTTTCATTCTTTTGGGTATATACCTGAGAGAGAACTCGCAGTGTAAATGGTAATGCTATGTTTAACTTTTTAAGAAACCATATCTTAGATTTTTAAATGAACCAGGTGTGTATCAGTGTGTCTCCTTATCTTTGTTAAAACCTTTGAATTCTTTGGGAAGAGGGTGGTGCTGGTAGAGAAACGTGTCGGCCAGGTGGTTTGCAGAGTGGTGTGAGTGGGAACTGTTCCTTTGGGCGTCGGAGTCGATGACAGCAGCAGCCACACTGGTTCCCAGAGACAGAGGAGCAGGCATATCTGCCACTAGCCAGCGAGGATGGAGCCGATGATTTGACAGGTGGGGTGACTGATTTCTCCATTTTTTTAAACTTCAGGCCATCCAGAGAAATAAATTTCAAATTTCACATCTATTATGTACCCAGCACACTGTGAGATTGCTCTGCAGGATACAGAGAAGTATAGCTCAGTGGCCTTGGCTCTCCAGGACTTGCTAGGTTAGCTTCAGGAGCAAGATACACATGTCATGCAAAAATGTTTTAACCAGGGTCTGGCACGGTGGCATGCACCTGTAGTCCCAGCTCCTGGGGAGGTTGAGGCAGGAAGATTACTTGAGCCCAGGAGTTTGAGGTTGCAGTGAGCTATGATGATGCCACTGCACTCGAGTCTGGGCAACAGAGTGAGACTCTGTCTCAAAAAAAAAAAAAAAAAAAGTTTTAACCAAATACCAAATTGTGTGGTATTTTACAGGTTTTCCAGGGAATAGAGCATTCAGTGTAGGCTGTGAATATATGTATATTCATAGTCTCCCTTGGGACAGAGTAATGCAAAGCTAAGTCGGCTCTACTTGTACATGTGCTATTCATCCTGGGATAGAAGGTACATCTACTTTGTCTTCTTCTCCCCCCCCCCACCCCCAGGCACTGTCTGTCCCAAAAGTCTTAAGACCGATGAATCCTGCTGGGGCAATGATAGGATTTGTTTTAGTCACGTGGGAATTCTGAACAAAAGGGCCTGCAAGACATATGGGCCTCATTCTAATGTTCTGTGAAGAGCAATGAGTCACCTGGGCAAGCCACCCAACCTTCTAGGTTCTGGCCACAGAAAAAACTGGGTCTTTCTGGACACCAGATGCCTCTGTGATTTGATTTCTCTCTGGTATATGACTCACGTGGAATGATTTAAAAAATTGCTGTGGACTGAACAGTGTTTCTATTCTTTTCTGCAGCTGAATCTGGGTACGTGGAGATGAAGCCGAATCAGTATTTTTTCCACACTTAATTCAATTCAGCACAGCAGGATCTGGAAGAAGCAGGAAATCAGGAAGCAAAGGAACCCAGGGTGAATGCGAGAGAGAAAAGTTCTGGTTCAGTTTAAAGTTAAACCAATACCAGTGTTAGACGAGGCATTATGGAAATCAGCATTTTGTTTCTGGATCAGAAACATAGATATTTTGGGTAACAGAAATAGGGAGGCATTTGGGCTCCTTAGGAGAATTTTGTACTAAGGGATCATATTTGAATTTCCTAGAAATTGATGTTCTTATTTCCCCAAAGAACACAAAGAGTGTTAGTCACTGCTTATCAGTTTAATACTATGTTAACAGTAGTACAGCAGTTTTGTAAAAAAGAGGGAAATCTCAGAGTTCTTTGGATTTAATAATGTACAGTTACTAGAGTTTTAGATTAGTGGTTGCCAGAGGCTGGAGGAAAAGGGAAAGGGAATGACTCTTAATAAGCACAGGCATTCCTTCTGGAGTGATGAAGATATTCTGGAAAGAGCTAGCAATGATGGTTGCACATATCTGTGAAAATACTAAAACCACTGAATTATGCATTTTTAATAAGTGAAATTTATGATATGTTAATTGTATAGAAATTAAAAAAAATGATTAAGGAATAATTTAGAGCAGATACATTCAGTACCAGTGTTCAAGGCTGGCTACATATGGTGTAGTAAATACTTTTTAAGTTGGTCAAATCCAACACAATTGAAAATAAGTGAACTGAGCATAAATCTTTGAGAAGGGCAGAGCCATAGAGGTGGACCTCCAGCTTGTTGGAGATTCCATGTGGAGTGGCCCCCGAGTCACTAGACTTTGAGATCCCATTTGAATGTCTGGAAAGGCCATTGAAAATCAAGCATAGGCTGGGTGTGGTGGCTCATGCCTGTAATCCTAGCACTCTGGGAGGCTGAGGCGGGTGAATTGTTTGAGCTCAGGAGTTTGAGACCAGCCTGAGCAAGAGCAAGACTCCGTCTCTACTAAAAATATAAAGAAATTAGCTGGACAACTAAAAATGTATATATACATATATATAAATTAGCCGGGCATGGTGGCACATGCCTGTAGTCCCAGCTACTTGGGAGGCTGAGGCAGAAGGATCACTTGAGCCCAGCAGTTTGAGGTTGCTGTGAGCTAGGCTGACGCCACGGCACTCTAGCCCGGACAACAGAGCAAGACTCTGTCTCAAAAAAAAAAAAAAAAAAAAAAAGAAAGAAAGAAAATCAAGAATAAGCGAATATTTGGAGCTGACTATGTGTGCCAGGCACTATTTTGAATATTTCACATGTATTAATTCTTTAATCCTCAAAACAATCCTATGGGCATGATGGATTCAAATTACTGTCAAATAGCTCAGAAAAGAAAAGAAAAATAGAAAGAGAGGGAAAGAAAGAAAAAGAAAGAATGATAAAGCAATTGGGAAAAATACTACAAAGGAGGAATATGAATAAGGAATAAATAGAGTTTTTTTGTACTAATCTAGTAACTTTTCTCTAAATTTGAAATTATATCAAAATAAACATTTACCAAAAATACTGTATTAGAAGATATCATTCTCATTCTAGAGATAAGAAAACTGAGTCATGGTGAGGTTAAGTAACTTGCTTTTGGCCCCCGATATGAAGGCGGGGAGCCTGGATTCCAGACTGTGGTTCAGGGCCCTCTCAAAATTCACATGTTAAAATCCTAACTCCCAATGCCATGGTATGTGGAGGTGGAGACTTTGGGAGGTGATTAGGTCATGAGGGTGAAGCTCTCTTGAATGGGATTAGTGCCCTTATAAAAGAGGTACCAGAGAGACCCTCACTGCTTCCACCACATAAAGATACAGTGAAAAAATGACCATGCATGAACCAGGAAGAAGGCCCTCAACAGACTCTGAATCCTCTGGCATCTTGATCTTGGACTTCTCAGCCTCCAGAACTGTGAGAAATAAATTTCTGTTATTTAGAGGCCACCCAATTTATAGTATTTTGCTATAACAGCTCTAACAGACTCAGTTACTCCAGAAACATAATTTTAATCTTGCCACCAAGCTCAGCATTTGGGTGGCAAGCAGGCAAATCTGGTGGAAAAGCAGGCAGGCTGTGAGGAGTGGAGAATATGAGAGCTGGGAGGTACCTAAGTGATTGTTTCATCCATTGCTCCTCAAAGCGTGATCCTTGGGCTGCTGCTGGTCCATATACCATTACCCATTCACGGCAAGGTAAATGCAGAAAGTGAGGGTGGGCATTCAGAAACTTTCATGGCAATTTGACATTGCTGCAACATCCAAATGTTATCATTTCTCTGGTCATTTATTTTTATTGTATTTCACAAAAGATCAGTCTACCACGGATTGGCGGGGAAAAAAGAAAAAATTTGTTCTTCCATCACAGATAGTTTGAGAAGCACTGGTCTAGTCATAGTCTCTCTCTTTACAGATGAGAAAACCAAGGCTCAGAGAGGTGAAGAGCTCTTTCCAGGTCTCATGGTCAGTGGGAGGACAGGATCTAGAACTGGGTCTTCTGCTTCCAGCTTTGGTGCCTTGCACACCTCTGAGGGATGCGATTCCCTTTGCGCCTTCACAGCCGAGACAGCCATAAGGGCAGTCTGGGACCCCGCTCTCCTCTATCTTCAGGTTACCCCTGGGTACCATAACAGGAGCTGGAACTCTGGCTAAAAACAGCTCATATCAGAATTGGTTGGATTCAGGCTCTGGGTTTAGGGAGAGAGGAGGCTTCTCTGGAAACATTGCTGCTGACATCTCATTGTTCCCTGCCTCCTCTGCTCACTTGCTTGTTATTACTTGGAAAAGATTGATCACGGGTGAGAATAAGCAGGAATACAGGTTATTAGGAATGTTTCCCAAGGATATAGCACCTTTTTAATCCCACAGAAATTCATAAATTGTCCAGCTGTGCCAGAGACACATGGTTGCAGGGTGTGGAAGCCAACTGGCATTCTAAGTGGAACAACTGAAAAATTTTGGCTGTGGAAGCCAAAGAGAATTCTTCACCTTAATTAAGAAAGAATGCTGCAATATTGAAAGTCTAGGTAGAGAAGGCAGGACCTGGCTTCTGATTTCATTAAAGTGAACCCTGCTTAATTACGACTTAGTTAACACAAATTGGAAAGCCCATTGAATTGGGTCCAGTTTTGGAATTAAAACCCAACAGTTCAACCCTTGGCCTTGACAGCAGTCCCACCTTCTTAGTTTTATAGGTAACAAGCTAGATCCACTTCCTAAGGGAATGTGAGCAAGCGGTCCGCTTCTCTAGGGAAAATGGACTCTGGCATTTTAAAAATATTACATATAAAGGGCAATTTTCATTTACAGTTCTCTAATTCAATATAGATGGAGCTTCACATCCCTCAAGTGCTTGTTCAGGATCATTCTTGGTGTCTGGCTGCTTGCAAAAGTCAAATCAGTGAACTATGTAGGACAAAATGCTGCTCAGGTTGAATAACTTCATATTAATGAAATGTAAATAAAGCCAGAGAAAAGGAAATTTTAGAAATTCAAATAAACACTCTTAATGTAATTTGTCTTCCCAAACAGTTCCTTGGATTCTCTTTTCTCCATGGCCATGTCTCAAGTGTCTTTTACTGATAACCCTGGATCCTCCACATTTCAGCAAGACACAAACATTTCTCTCTCGTGTTCTTCTTGGCCATTTCTGTTAGAAACACGAACGCCACATCAGCGAGGCGGAAATCCTAGAGGAATTTAGGAAGAAAAGACTAATGTTTGACAATAAACACAGTGAATCCCATTTATTTATGATCAAATAAATGCTTCTACATGAAAGCAAGAATATTGCACTTTGAACTGTTAACTATAAAGTCAGAGCTAAAAATGATTGGGCAGGTGACCTGTTGGTAGGGGAAGTTGTATTTCAACACAACATCTAGAAAGTCTTGTTGACAAGGCAGAGATCAATAGATACGCAAGAGCTGACATTTTCTATTACTGAGGTTGTTTTGTTCTTGGCTTAAGAAAATAAATCTTGGATAATCTAGTTTTTATAAACTGCTGCAAATGAAGTGGCTTCAGTTATATTGCAGTTGTTGAAAGGGACTGACCCTTCCCTGTAGCCTCGATGTGCAGCGAGAATTTGGGAAATGGAACTTAAGTTTGCTTGTCAGTGCCAACTGGCCAGAGGCGTCATTAGCCAGGCTCGTGTGTCCCTCAGAAAAATCAGTTCTCTCCTGGTAAATCGCCCTCTGTCTCAGGATCATGTGAGATTCACCACACAACACTCAGAAAACATGAGATCATCTTTACACAATGAGGGAGCGAGGGCCGGAACCTGATTTCATATTTTTTTTCCCACAGATTTTGCTTTCTCCTCCTGTCAGTCACATTTGAAAGGCTGGCAGTTACCCGGGGCTGCGGCCAGGCACGAGGGAGAATGTGTCATTACTGGCTGTGTCGGTCATAGCAACGTGCCTGCCTCGGAGCAGATCTAGCGTGGAGGAACAAACAGAAAAACGTGTACGAAGGCTTGCGACTGAGACAGACCAAAGGTGAGTGCTGGGGTTGTCCATCAGACACTTGCAATCCCCAGTAACGGAATATTCACACCATCATTTTACTTTTCAATAAGCTATCGAGTTGGCCAAGCACATAATTAGTGGTGGCTTATCACTAGTTGGCAACGTCTCAAAAAGTTTATGGTTGAGAAGGACCCGCATTTCTCATGATCCCGGCCAGTACTGAATTACAACATCAATCAGCAAACGTATGGAGCACCACTAGCGTTGTGCTAGCAGCAGTTGCGGCGTCAAATATGAACAAGACGTATTTCTTATTCACAACAGAAGCTCAGGGGTAGTGGAAGAGAAGGGTGTGTAAATGTGTTTTTCTAATCTGATAAGATGAGAGCTATAATAAATGTATGGAGAAAGCACTACAGGAATACAGATGGGGGAGGGTCAATGGATTCTGTCTGGGAAAGTCTGAGAAAGTATCAGAGGGGAAGAGAATTTAGCTTTCTGGAAAGATGAGTAGAATTTACCAGAAGGGAAGATGTTCTAAGCAAAGGAGTTCATCAGGGGTGAAGGCATCAAGTCAGGGATGTGCTTGTCATTTTCAGGCCATGAGTGCAGGGCAGTTTCATTGTCATTATCTCTGTGTGTTCAAAACGTATATTCTCCCAATAAATTCAATTTTCAAAACTATTGTCTTACTTTGGACTAAAAAATCTAATTTGAAATGCAGATCTGAGCAATGACCTCATTGTTTCCACTGTCTCAGACTGCCCCTAGAGACAGTGACTGCATTGGTCCCACACATCGCGAGTTGCATGGCAAGCCCCAAAGCGCTGTGCCCAGCCTTGAACAGGAGCAGGGGGAGGCAGCTACTCCGATGTGGCGTCATGCACACAGAAAGACAGGGAGCGGTGGAGCTCCAGGCCGGCCAGGCCCAGGGTCAGCACAGGAGGTGGGGACTTCAGACTGGAGGCTGGAGCAGGATCCCCGGTCACATCGGCAATGGAGGCCCACACAGGAGACCAGGGAGCTTCACTCCAGGAGACAGCAGAGGAAGATTCCCTCTATGGGCCTCAGATTCTTCCTTCGTAAAATGAGCTAGTTTGACTACCTCAGACTTTGGCAAACTGTTTCCTAGAGCCCTAGAGTTCCGTGAAGGTACTTCAGGGGCCGGGGATGAGAAAGAGTAAGGCCAAGTTGGGAAGACTGAACCTCCCACCCTCACTTCACCAGAGTATACCATTTGTTTCCATATTGGCAATCGGCATAAGATAAAATTTGAAAACAGTATATTTTATAGTAGTGAATGAAAAATGGGGAATTTTGTAGGAGAGAATCAAGTGCTGGCTCTTTCTGAGCCTAACCTTTCTTTACCTCCTCTGCAATTCTGCAATACTTGATTCATACCACTCCAGAACACTCCATTTTATCTTGTATTATTCCTTATGTTTCGAAGATGTGCGCTTGTGAACTTCACTTGTTTATTCTCTCTTGTGAATTGTTTCTTGCTCCCTGAAGGCAAGTACATGGTGGTTAAACCTTCTCAGACACATTGGCCTTCTTCCTGTTCCTCAAATGCACCGAGCTCGTGCCTCAGGGCCTTTGCACTTATAATTTTCTCTTTCTAGGATTTATTTTCCCAGATATCCATAAAACTTACTCCTTCACTTATTTTAGGGACCTCTTCAAATGTGACCTTATCTAAAGAACTTTCCTGAACACCTTATATATAAAATAGAACCCTCATTCTCCTTACATTCACTCACACACACACACACACACACACACACACACACACCCACTTCAGGCCGCTTTATTCTCTTTTAATTTTTCCATAGCACTTATCATTACTTGACATATTTTGTGTCTATCTATTTTGCATTTGTCTCATCCCACTAGAATGTAAATTCCAGAGGGCAGAGACTTTTTCATTTTGGTCGCTGATCTATCCCGGACACCTGGAAGTATTTGGGACTCAGCTTCTCTCCAGGCAAGACCTCTTGTTATATAAAGACAAGACCCGCCCTCCTGTAGCAACTGACAGTTTATACAAGCCTTCTTACTGTCTGTAACACCCAAACCAGTGTACTAACAAAACCCACCTCCTCTAGAACTAATAGTAACTGATCAGAACAGTAAAGAAAGAGCATGGGATTTGGAGATAGAGGATTTGGATTTTGGTCTTAACTGTGTCACATGCTAGTGGAGCGTCTGTAGGCAAGTTCCGTAATCTCTCCAAGCCTCAGTTTCCCTGTCCGTAAAATGAGGTCATAATTAACCTGTTACACACATTTGCTATGAAGATTTCATAAAGTAAGATGCGTAGAAAGAGGTTTGTAATCTGTAAAGGACCATGTTAGATGTGGCTGCTGGGAAATGAATTAGTGGAAGACCCAGACTCTAAATTGCCCTTGAGCAAATACTGTTACTTATGACGATCACTTCATCTCTCCGGAAATGGGGATATGAATACCCCTTCCTGTTTGAAGGCGGGGAAGTGAATCAGACTGTCTAATTGAAACACCTTCCAGTTTTATGACCCATGATTTTACATTTTTGATGAAATTAGTAAGAAAATATTGAGCACAAAAAGTATTTTTATTGATACTACAACATTTTCAAATTAATAGTCCTGCTAAACAGTCTGTCTTTCAGCCTTGTAGAATCATCGGCTACTATTTGGAAAGGCACCTTTACTTTATCTGTGATGTCTGCTAATTTCCGTTTCCCCACATTTATACCATGTGCCTCCGATCTCTAGATTCAGGGAAAAATAATCCATGTATCTATGGAATGCATTTGGCACTTAGCTTGGATTGCTTTCTCCAAGAAACTATTTTTTATTTATTACTGTTAAGATGAAATGCTTGGATGCTCAGCAGGCAGTGTGTTCAGAGGCAATGAACACTGAAGAAAGAGTTAAGAATCTGGGTTCTTGTCCTGGTTCTATCACCAACCAGTGTTCCTCAGTTTCCGTACATATACGTATGTGTGCACATGTACACAGTGCATATATATTTATATACACTGCACATAACAGGGAGGGGAAAATCACGTGAAGTGCTCATTGCAAACTCTCAGGCAGGGAACTGCCTTCGCTTCAGAATACACCTTATATGGGTATGTTTGGTTATGAAAATGAGACCCGCTGGGCACAGCGCGGCTGGGCTAGGAATGAAACGAAAAGAAATATGTTTCTCTACATTATAGAAGAAAAAGATGCTGGTGTGGTGACCCAGGAAGAGAGAGATTCTGGAAAGGGGGCTACGAGCAAGGGGGGTGGGGACAAGGCCCAGTAAAATGGCCAGAAGCTGGGACTCAGTGGAGAAATGGCCACTGAGATGCTCTGAGGGATGGGAAAGGCCAAAGAACTTTAGAACAGAGACAACTGCTGTCCGGTGAGGAGACGTTTTCCTGACGGACCAGGGAGCAGATCGCTGGACTTGCAGACAGTTTGTCCTGGAGCCCTCCTCTTCACATACGTGCAGCCTCCCTCTCCTGGGTGCCAGCTCTCTTCCAGACCTGCTCTCTCCCTAGCATTCCGATGGCTGTTCTTGGAATGCCAAGTCTTTGGCCCTCCGCTTGCTATGGCATTTTCAAGAAAACCTCATTTCAGGGGCAGTAGTGAGCAACGTTGTTGCTCCCACCCAGATCCCTCAGCATCCTTTTCTTCTTTACAGTTTTTGTGCACACTCCCTCACCCCTTTGCTGTGCATGTGCTTGTAATTCACAGCATTGAGGCTCTTTGGAAAACTACTTGTAGGATAGCAGAGCCTGTGCAGAGAGCTCCTCAACCCAAAGTGCCTGGGAATTTATTCTCTACACCCATGTTTGTGGACCTTGATCAAGGGCCTGCAAGTGAGGTCGGTCTGAAAGCCCAGCTCTCACCTCTCTGGCCACAGGTACAATGTGGAGGTGTAACGTATGCTCCAGAGGTCCCCTGTGGGACAGGCCAAGGCTCCCCTCTGTAGGACTCTGTCTGAGACCACACCCTTGCTTGGCTTCCTCCCCTTCCTGTTGGCCTCCCCGGCTTTCTTGCCAGTCTCCTCTAGAAACTCTTGCTTAATATGGCATTTGCTCACAAATCCCAAATCCTCATCTCAGGAAGCCCAACCTAAAGACACTCTTTATCTCCTAAAGCAGAAGCTTTTAACCCTTTTTAGGTCATACATACCTTTAAGAATCTGATGAAAGTTCTAGGCAGTTTTCCTTTTTAAAAAAAAATGTATGTGCATATAATTGGTTTGCATTTGCTCCATTATCTTGGAAGTATAAAAAATGTCTCATCCTTGATTTTTCCAGATCATATCTGACTCAGCCTTTCACCCACCAGGTGAGCAAGAAAGCCAGGGAGGGCTTTTCTCTTTTTCTTCATTCTTCACTTGCGATCAGACAGGAAAGAGGGTGCAGAAATACTGGGAAGGGCCTCAGGATTTTAGTCCAACACTCTCAGGGCTTTTGTTCTTCCCTTGGTGTGCAGTTGACGATGTGTGGCTCTGTTTGGGGATCTGTGCTAAGCTCCCAGACTGTGGCACTAGGTGCAGACTCTCTAGGCGCCTTTGCAGGAAGCACACAGCCCAATCCCTCTTATGTGAGGTCCTGAAACCTCTGCACTCCTCTGTGTGAGCCTGCCAGAACTTATGCTGACAGCACCTCTCCCCTCGCTCCCTACCCCTAGTTCCGTTTTCAGGAACCACCTAGTATCTACATCAAGCCATCCCACTCCCATGAACTAGCCATATTCCCCTTGTCTTCCCTCTTCTAGGACAATTCCCATCTTTGACCTCTGCCCTCAGCAAGGAAGTGGATGGAGGTGGTCTTCAGGGCAGGACTGAGTCCAAGGAGCACTGAGAAGGGAAGCTTGGCTATCTCTCTAGGAGGAGAGATCTATTTATTGATCTATAGACAAAAACTAATTAAGGCAGACATTAATAACCCAATAAAATACTCCCTCACATACAGCATTGCATACAACCCCAGGAAGTTCAGCGTTCCAGGTTATAAACACCTGAGCTAAAGGGAAGGAAGTAAGAGAGCAAGCTATCACCCATCCTACCTCTACCAGCCTGTGACACAGGACACTCGACTCTAGAATGAAAATGCTTCTCCCTGATCTAGAATTTCTATCTTGTGCTGGTGGCTTCTCTCTCATCCAATACCAAAGCACTTTAGTTGAGAGATAAAAGGGGCGAGAATTATAAAACCTTTGGTTTTACCAAAGTACCCAATTAATAAGCAAGAACATGATGTCAGTGCCACTATTTTTTATCATCTTGGCATCATATATCTGTTATGACAATACTTGTTGAATCTGTCATTCAGAGGTTTGGCCCCTGAGTTGGACATCCTCTGAGTCGGTAACAGGCCTCGGGCAAAATATTGTAGCCAGGTGATGCCAATGGTAAATGTTCCCAGCAGTCAGATGGTAGCCCAGGGATGGGACCAACACCTTCTCATGGATAGGAAACATGGAATATTCATCTTTATATACCTAGCAAATAGCATAATACCTTGCATAATACATTATTAATAATAAATGTTAAGTTGGCTTAATTAATCTCATGTAAATTCTATTCATTGGTTAGCATGAAGGATTATGTTATTAAACTTTACAAATATCTCCCTTTGGAATAGGAGGATGTCTTCATATTTTCCCTTGAAGGTAATAAGGTGATGTCTTTTTAAACATTCAAATTAAAATGACTCTGAGTCTCTATCCCATTACTACTCAAACATCATTCATTACCTTCTCCTGTTCCAGAATCCCAAACAACCATGAGGCAGTTGCTCCTGTCTTGTGCTTCTATTGAACTAGGAATCCAGAAACATCTCTTTGCAGCCAGAGGATTAAGTTTGCTGGGCCAGATATTCCAGAAGGAGCCATGATGAGGCTGTTTCTGCCATCATGGCTGGAGACCTGTCATTGCTGTGGACAATGGGTGACGGGATGCTCTGACCAGCTGCTACCATGACCCATTGTTCCCACCTGTCATATGCAGAGAGCTACTCTTCTGGTCCCTGACTCCTTGCCAGGATAAGAACTTAGATGCACCCCCTTGGGGCTGGAGGATCCCATAACTACTGCTAGACAATAGTTGTCCCATGTCAAAATTGTCCCATGTGCTCAGAATGGTGCAGCTATATAAATTCCCCCATGTCTTAGTCTGTTTAGGCTGCCACAGAAAAATACCATAGACTGGGTAATTTATAAACAACAAAAGTTTATCACAGTTCTGGAGGCTGGGAAGTCCAAAATCAAGGTGCTGGCAGTTTCAGTGTCTGGCAAGGGCCCATTCCTCTTAGCCTTCTTGCTGTGGCCTCACATGGCAAAAAGGGCATAAAAGCTCCCTTAGGCTTCTTTTGGCACTAATCCCATTCATTAGGGCTCCACCCTCATGACCTAGTCACCTCCTAAAGGCCCACCTCTTAGTACCAACACATTTGGGATCAGATGAAGGGACACAAACATTCAGTAACTCATGTGCCCAGCCAAGGCTCAGCCGCAGTGCCAAGGAGGCTGGGTCAGAGGTGGTGCAGCATTGTGCATGGACTTACCAGGGCCCTCCCGTTGCTCAACTCCACGGGGCAGCATGCAGAGAGCACGCACGCTGACTCATATCTCTCTGGAATTGTCTCTGCCTATCTTCACTTTTCTAATTCTCTTCACTTATCTCCAGTGATGATGCCATAAGCAAACTGCCAATATTATCCAGTAAATAATGCTAATGTGGCACTTTGTTCTATGACACTTTGTGTTTAGAGAGTGCTCAATGTACACCATCTTATTTGATCTTTTCTTCCTCACACTAGCCTTATGATGTATGGGGATTGGTTTTTATACTCTCGCTCATTTTATAATGAGGAAAGTGAGGATAGGCTGGATTAACTAACTTGTCCAAGTCTTGTAAGTGGCAGACCTGGACTTTGAACCCAAGTCTGTGTGAACACTATATTCATTAGAGGAATTTTAAAATTTGGGCAGCAGAACCCTTTTTTAAGGTGAAACTGGAAGCAGAATTCCACTACTGAACAGAGAAATATGGGGCTGTTATCATTGGAGAAGAGTGCAGGATCCCTGGCCCTCTTCCTAGCAACCCCATGGCAGTCCTGGGGACATCTGAGGACTTTTGGAACTTGGTTTGAAAACCTGTGGGAAACATGACCTCTAAAAGCTATTGCAGATTCATCAAAAAGTCTCTGATTCTGAACTAATTTCATGGGTACAACTGATTTTGTATTTGATTATCTCCATTTTATAGAGAAGAAAACTGTGGCTTAGAGGTATTTTAATACCTTTGTTTACTTTCCCTCTTCATCTGCCTGGTTGACATTTAAAAATAAAATGCAGCCTTGGCCTTAAGGAAGGGGGAAGAGAAGAGTGTTCCTACTTAAGTGTGTATGTTCATGATTCCTTTCACACTGGGAAGATAGTTCACCAGCTGGGTGAGCCAAGGCTGTGCATATTTTCTGTTGCCATTCTTATGTTGGTGAGGCTGAAGTTTTTAATTGGAAGCCACTCTTCAGCAAGTGGAAGCAGTACCCGCTATAAAACAGCTTTTATTCATTTGGTCACCAGAAAGGAGGAATGCTATATGAATATTCCAGTGGAAACCCTTACAAAATATAAAATAATAGCAGTGGTTGCTGCAAAGAGAGAGTCTTGTTGGTCTTGGCATCAAGTTAATGATTACGGAGGATTGTTTATGCTCTGATAGAAAAAAAGTATTATTTGAACTACAGTCTATTTTTAAAAATCTGACTCCAATTTTTTATAACACTGAAGTTTGTTTGCTGATCATGCTCTTCACACATTTGGGCCATGTAAGAAAGTGGTTACAATATTGGCCAGGTCCCCTGCCCACAACTGAAGCACAGCTACAGATCGTGTCTGAATAGGTGCCCCATGAATCACAGCGCTGTACAAAACATCTTCGTTTAATTGTGATGTGACATCCGCTTAAATAGACACATTGATGGAAAACTTTTGACATCACACAAGCAAAATGTTACTTTGAAGAGAATTCCTGACATTTGTTTCCTTCTGTTTGTTAGTGTCATTTCTCCTGGAAGACTTATTGTTTACATCACACCTGCTCCATTATTTGATCAGGTGGTTCAGATAACAAAAACAACAAAGAGTTAGCAAAGATGTGAAAAAAATCAAACCCATGTAAAGGAATTAGCAAGAAATATGTTAGCCAAGGGGCCAAAACCAATTATTGTGATTAAACATTCATTTTTGTCTCAAGATTTCTGGTTTCTGGTGCAAAAAGGATAACACAATAAGAGACATGATTCTTACCTGTCTGGATAAAGTGTGCCGGTTGTTTATGAAAGAGAGTCCTTTTCTAGTAATAAATATAAAAAGGAACCTGTGGTATTGGGGAGACTCAGGCTGAAATTGGCCCCGTAAATAAAATTCAAACATTTTTAAATAAAATTAAATAAATTTTAGATGTTCATGTCTTCTATCAGTCAGAATAGACCAAATCTTGCTGTGATGACAAACAAACTCTCAAATCTTAGTGGATCAACCCAAGAAATCTTTATTTCTTGCTCACATCATAGTGATGCTGGCAACATAACTTTCCTGGGTCATTTTCATTTAAATAGAAACTCAGGAATCTGGTCTCCTTCCAACTCGTAGTTCTGCCAACTAGTATTCCTTACTTTCCAGCATACAGATAAGGGAGAGAGAGGATGAGAGGGTACAAGATGGCATGAGACCCTTTAGACATCAGGCCCAGAAAAGGTACATATTATTTCCACCCACATTCCATTGGCCAGAACTCAGTCACATGCCAAGAGCAATTGGAATATGTGCTGCCCTTTGTTCCCAGGAGGAAGAAGGGATGGATAAGCATGTGGCCAATTTATGCTCCATAGTATTCATTTTAGGGCTTTGCTACCTCTCATCTTTAAGTCTGTTTTGAAACACTTTAGTCCCTGGGGTTCCCTGGACAAGGAAGTATGCCCACTAGTTATACAAATGTAAAGTAAAACTATTATATTAATGTAACTTATAATGAAAAATATATTTCTAAACTAAATTGTTTTATCACCTAAACATTGGGGAAATTTTTAAAAATGTTTCCATAAATGGTGAAAATTCTATACATTTAAAATAAGTATATATACATATATTAATGTAGTCAATTAAATGAGGTGACTCTGTGTTCTCTCTTCATTATCATCCAATGCAACTCTGATTTTAATCGATCTTGTATTGGGGTTCCAAATAAGATTCTTTCATATAAGAATTTCCCTTCCAGAAAAAAAGATTTGAGAAGCTCTGGATTTGAACACGGTGTTCCCTTGGCTCAGAGTGCATTCAGAGATCAGAAACGTCTTCCACTAAATCCAGGAGCTAAAGAGGATCTCGCAAAATCCAAAGAAGGGGTGATTAGGGACCTCAGGGAGGAGGGAACCTAATAGAGAAACGGAGGAGTTTTCATCATATTCATATCAGTCTTGATTTGTGCCCTGAGTCAGGACCAATACAAGCTTCAGTTGACCTGAAACACTGTGCTCCCCAGAGTTTTGGAAAATGAATCAGCTCACATTCAAGAACACGTACATCCCCACACGTTCGTTTTATAAAGTTTCACACCCGTACATTTGGCTTTGAGGTTTCCTTCATTCAGATACATATTTGGAAAGGCCTGGATTCCTATCACAGCCAGGATTTTCTTCAGCTCCAGGGATTTGTTTGGTTTTTTGCCATTTTATCTCAAGTTTTATTCCTTCCATCCGATTCAAATGTTTCATTACCCACTCATCGTTGTTCTTAAGGTGGCGGGGAAGGAAAAGAAGGAGCAAAACTTCACCTCTCTTAAAACAGGAAAATGTTCCGGTTTGAATTTCCTGTCAGATTTTGGGCAGGTTAGCTGGCAACCGGCGATTTGGACCCATGTCAGGTTTCAGAGGAAATTTCACAGAGAGTTTCATTGCCTCCCGCGGGACCCCGACAGGGAACGGTGCGACGCGAGGCTTAGCTGAATCACCGCGCTCCTCAGCAGCCAGCTGATCCGCGCGTCACAGAGTGCTCGGTCTCCACCGTCATCTTCCCCGCTGTGCGGCTTTTCACGCCCTCCGCATGGCTGGTAAAGGCACTCGGACCAGCACCAGCGCGTTGCAGTGGGGAGAAATGGGGCGTATGAAGAAAGAGCCTCATGCTGCCGCCAGCCCCCGTCATCAGCCACTGCCTTTCTGTTGCTGTTGTCTTAATAAACTTTTTAAAAGAATACTTTTGGATATACAAAAAAATTGCAAAGATCTTGCAAAGAATTCCTATATACCCTACTCCCAGTTTCCCCTATCCTTAACATCTCACATTACCGGGGTACATTTTTCACTCTAATGAACCAATACTGATACGTTATTATTATCTGAAGTTCACATTTTATCCTGAATTCCGTAGTTGTAACCTAGTGTCCTTTTGCTGTTGCAGGATGTCTCATCCTGGGTCCCACATCACATTTAGCTGACGTGACAACGTCACCTGAAGGAGACGTGACATGTCTCTTTTCCTTAGTTTCCTCTTCCATTGTTTTTTTGTTTTGATTTTTGTGTGTACATGCTCGTGTGCATGCATGTGTGTGTGTGTGTGTACTAGGCTGTGATGTAATATGCAGGTCATGGCACCCCAAACTGAAAGCCACTGGTATAGAGCAAATTATAGTTAGCCATTCTTTAAGCTGATAACAATAATTGAAAGGAGAATATTAAGGAATATGCTAAATATTAGAAGTATTGTGGGTACTATTTTGTTACAGTAAAAAAAAAATGGAGAGGAGGCGGTTGTATTTACAGTATCCTAGAGATGTACAGAATTCAGGCCTAAATACCATTCAGGTCTATAGGGACGTATAGAGTTTTCAAAGCAAGCCCTGATGTGTTTCTGCTAGTGATGTTCATTCGTTTCAGGAATGTTGTTTGTCCTTCGTGACTCATAGCAGCCACTTGTACAGATTTTTTTTGAACTGTCAGCTGTGGTAAGCTGCCTGAGTCTAGAAAGCGTTCGAAACGTAGGTTTGGGCTTTGTTGGCTGTTTCCCATGGGAAAGTCGGTTGATTAGATTAAAGATGAAAGACTGTCCGAGTCAGCTGTTTAGGCCATACACAGATGGAAGGAGGCAGGGAAGACAGGGTGTGTACATTGTCAAAATACTCTGTCCAGATAATGGAATATGGGTTCTGCATCTTTTTATTGGTGGAAGGTAGGAAGTGGTAAAGTCGAAGGTGATGAGAAATCTTAAAGTATCTGCTGTGCTGATGGCATAGGCTTTCACCTACCAGATGACTGCACCTAGGTGTCCCTGCAAGCTTTCAAGAAATGATAGAATAGAGTGAGAGGAGAGAGACAGAATGAATTCAGTGTTTCTAGCTCACTGAGAATAAAATCTGTATGGTGTGGACAAAGTTCTGACCGATAACTCATCTCTTTTATTTCAAGCCAAAGGAAACAGAATCCACGCATTTTCTTTTTTCTTTTTTTTTTTTAAGACAGAATCGTGCTATGTCACCTAGGCTGGAGTGTAGTGGTCTCATCATAGCTCACTGCAATCTCAGACTCCTGGCTTCAAGCAATCCTCCTGCCTCAGCCTCCCAAAGTGCTAGAATTACAGGCATGAGCCACCGCGCCCGGCCTCTGAATCCATACACTTAGCAGTTGTAAACAGATAGGATTTAGATCTGTGTTTTAATTTGTAAAAATTAATTTCCTGACCTTAGGATCCACTGGTGGAAGGAATTTTCAAAGTTTTTAATCTTTCTGCTTGCCTCCAAGTAGGCAACTCAGGCACGACCAGCTGTTCCGTTTTTTTGTTCTTTTTTTTTTGAGACAGAGTCTCACTCTGTTGCCCTGGCTAGAGTGAGTGCCGTGGCGTCATCCTAGCTCACAGCAACCTCAGACTCCTGGGCTCAAGTGATCCTCCTGCCTCAGCCTCCCAAGTAGCTGGGACTACAGGCATGAGCCACCATGCCCGGCTAATTTTTTTTTCTATATATTGTTAGCTGTCCAATTAATTTCTTTCTATTTTTGGTAGAGACGGGGTCTTGCTCTTGCTCAGGCTGATTTCGAACTCCTGAGCTCAAACAATCGGCCCGCCTCGGCCTCCCAGAGTGCTAGGATTACAAGCATGAGCCACCGTGCCTGGCCAGTTTTTTGTTCTTGATTTTATTTATTTCCTAGATATTTTTCATTTTAGAAATTAAAATGAGGTGAACAAACCATAGATAACTTGGATAGATCACTTGGCAAAATGAAAACAGGACAATGACCATTCTAAATTGTACCAACTGCTTGATTACACATTGATTGAAGAGTCTGTGGCTTATTCAGTTCATTCACACTTATTTCTCCTGACTTTCTCCTTTCTCTCCACCTCAGCTTTTGACTATGTTACCGATTTACAAAAGTAGAGAGGGGAAGAATAAAACCAGTGAATCTATTCTACTACTTGCTAAGTGATCTGGTAATTTTGGGGTAAGCAAAGAAGTTGAAAAGGTAAAAGGATGCATTTGTATTAATTCTTTCTCTCTCAACATTATGAGGAGAAAGTTATTTCTAATTCTGGGACAATTGCCACCTCCTCTTCCCCGCCCACAGACACACACATATCCCTCAGATCTTCAGTTGCCCTAATATCTCATCATCTCCTTGGCTTTTCATATTTACTTTTGATCCTTAAAGATACATTTGCTGTTTCAATCTGCTTAGGCTTGGTGTTTCTGTTGGGAAAGTAAATGGCAAAAGACCACGTGACTGCCAAGGGTAAACACTGTGGAAGGCCACAGCTGCTGCTTAAGGGGGAACCATGGTTGGCTGGAAAAAGTCAAGGCAGCATGTGGAGCAGAGGTTAGGGATGGGGTGAGGGAAAAAGGGTTTGCTCCTTCCCCACTGTCTCTATTCAGGTCCTTCAGGAAGCAGACGCTAAGATGGAATTAGAAATGCATAATGTTGACCTGGGCATGATGCCTGTGAAGGATAAAGGGGAGAGGGAGTGTAACCACACCAGACCAATCTGGCTCAACTTTATGTAACGAAGTTGTGAGTTGTTTTCCAGGTGCCAGGCACCCCCAGGTTGAAGGTCACATAACCTGAGCATGGCCAGATGAACCAAGCATGCAGCCACAGGAGGGAACCCAAGTGCTTGGACGGAGGAGCTGGGAGACTGAATTAAGAAGTGGACACGACATGGCAGGATTCAGGATCCAATCTGGTCACGCCCTGGTGTCAGTGCAGGGGACACACTGCTTTGGGGACTAAACCCAGTGTGCTCCTTACTTGTGCCAAGTAATAAAACCCCCTTACTACAACCGACTTTGCTATGTCTATTGGCTTTATAATTGCCAAGTCAGCGAACTTCCGTTTGGGAGGCAACAGGAGTAGGAGTAGGTGGGGTGAGCCTCGGACCACGATGCAAGTCTGGCATCCGAGAAGGGAGAGGAGGAAGGAAGAAGAACCGGGGAGGTAGAGCTTCAGACTGCTCAGTAGCTCTGAGAAAGCCTTGGCTAGGCGGATAGGGAATCCCGCAGCAACCATTTCCAGTTAGAGAAATCCCTCCATTTAGCAGGAACGCCCAGCTCTAGCATCCCCCACCTCTGACCCCTCACCCCATGGTCAATCAGCAGCTCCGAGCAGCTCTGGAGAAGCATGGCTTTGGTATGAGTGCTGCACCAGACCCCGCAGCTGTGACAGCTGTAGACTGGCAGATAACGCTTCTCACTAAAGATTCCTCTTTTTTAAAATTTATTTTTTAAATTCATTTTTTATCATATATATTTCAGGTATACAATGTGGTTTTGATCTACACATACGTTGTGAAATGATCACTACAGCCAAACAAAGACGCTCTCTTAAAGGGAGATCCGAGCAACACCTCCCCCTGGTTGCCACACCCATGACTCGTGTTAGTAAAAGAACTTTAAAAAGGCAAGAAAGGGTGGTATACCAGGTAATCCTGCTATCATTTTCCTCCCAAGAGCCATAAAATTGAGTTACAGTTTCCCTTTAGTTCTTAAAATCCTAAGGCACCTTGCAAAAGTTAGCCTGACCCAGTTTAGTTTCTTCTAGCTACCACATGCGGTCCAAAATCCATCTAGAACAATTTGCAGCATGCTGATTCAACTCATCAGAGCCGGAAGCCCCTTGGCAGACAGGAGAACTATCTCGCCTCTCAGATCTATGCGGAAAGGGAAATTGATTCACTGATGTTTTCGTTCTTTTTTCTTTTTCTGGTGTTGCTTCTAAGTGCTGGAGGGTGTTGGCTTTTCTATGACTCAGAAGCATAAATCCTTTCCTAAAATGACAGATTGATTTTCAGAGTAGAAGAAAGTTAATCTTTTCTAGTTTTATGCTGTTAAGTGTGAGCATTGGTTACCCAGAAGTAGTTGATCCAAAATGTTGCAATGGGAGAGGGGGATAGGAGTGGAATTGAACTCTAAACCAAAAGGCAGTTTCTGAACACAGTCTGTAGGTAAATTCAGCTTTGCAAAGAGCTTTTCAAAATCATTAGGCCACTGATGTTCAATTTAGCCTATTGCAAAAATCATCTGCTCATTTACTTTGATCAATGCATTCATACCCCTGCTTCATATTCTGCTTTTCTGAGTCCAGAGAATACAATTATCTTCATGGGAGTGACAAACTGGAGGCCGACAAATCAGAGACACAAAGGGACATGAAATGCCACCTTTGGATTAACAGTTGGTCTCTCTCAGAGTTTCAGCTTTTCCAGATGTAATTTCCAGAGTGGGATGAGATATTCCACAGTCACGGTCTGGAACAATAGCACATGCAGGCACTCAAGGAATGATTGTGATGTAATTGATGCAACCACGTCTGTTTCCTTTAAGAAAGGTGGCCAAGCTTCAGTTGTCAAGGGGATGGTAGAAGTGGGTGCTGTGAAGATTGGAAACTGTAATTTTGCTGAGGATCAATTCTATGTGTTAAGTATCCTGCTGTCCTTCTAACCCGAGCTTCCTGGGAAAGTCATATCAATAGAAAGAAAGAGAGACAGGGTTTGCTTAATTTATTTCAGACTCACTGCTTGACTTCTTGTAAGCTATTTTTATTTCTTTGAGAACAAGGTACAGTCATTCTTCAGTATCTCTGGGGGGACTGGTTCCAGGACCTCCGTGGCTACCAAAATCCAAAGATGCTCAAGTCCCTTATGTGAGATGCTGTAGTATTTGTATATAACCTACACATATCCTCCTGTATAACTTTAATTCATCTCTAGATTACTTATAATACCTAATACAATGTAAATGCTATGAAGATTTTTGTAAAAAACTGATTGTTTTTTATTTGTATTATTTTTTTATTGTTGTATTGCTGTTTTTTTATTGTCCTTTGTTCCCGCGAATATTTCTATCTGAGGTTGATTGAATCTGCAGATGCAGAACCTGTGGTGGTTTTGGGGGCCTGCCGGATAAGGTCCTGTCCTCTGCTTGCTGCTGATCTCATTCTTAATGACAGTATTGTGGAAATCATGGTTTGCAATGGTTTTCAGTTTCTGTTTTGTTTAGCAGCGGAGCTCTTGCTTCAAAAGAAACACAAAATGTAGAAAAGTGAGGACAGAAGGTCTGAAGCTCAGTCTGTCCAGCTTCTCCTTGAGGCATCCACCCACACCCCTAAGACTTGATGGGACATAGTTTGAAAGTCGCTATTAAAGTAGAAAAAGGTCTTGAGTGGGAGTTTAAGTCTAGAATATAGAATCTAGTTCTAGTCCAATTACTATTTAATTTTTGCAACCTTGAGTAAAGAACAACAACAATAGCAATAACTGTACTAATCTAATGCTTTATACATGCTAATGATTGTAGTTAGAAAGGTTTGTTATAATTAGTACTATTATAAAGATCATTTATAGAGCATATTCCATATTCTAGATGCCAAGCACCGAGCTAAATTACTTAACATGCATTAGTTCATTTAAATGTAGCAAACCTAAGAGGTTTAAATGAGGGTTACTAGGATTAGAGAGATTAAGTCATCTGCTTAAAGCCATACAACACCAAACAGCAAGTGATTGGCAGGGAAGGGGCACAAACTCGGGTCTGCCTGACTCCAGAGACAGGACTCTAACCCATGCGTGTTATAGTCTTGATCCTAATCTGTAAAATACAGAGATTGGATTAAGTGATCACCAAGGCGTTTTTTTTTTTTTTTAAACTCTGTCATTTCCATGACAGTTGTGTGCTGAGCTTAAAACAAAAACAAAAACAAACAAATAAACCCAAAATTGTAGCTTCTACCTATTATTATGATCATCTGCTCAGAACCCTATCCTAGGGCTCGTCCCTCATTACAGAATGATAAAATGCTTCACCCTTTGTTATAAAGCCCCCTTGGTGTAAACCATTAGGCCCACTGCAATTCTACCCAGTTAACAAATTTTAACTGGCATCTCCAGTGACTTTACTCTCTCTCCCAAGCAGTCCTCCTTTTTTTCCTTTATCTCCTTTGGCAGAGAATTTGTCACTTCCAGGCCTTAACTGAGGATCATTATTCATATAATATTAGTTCAATGGGAATATGGTGTTATGGTTATTTTCCTAGTTTCAGTAACTGAAAGGCCCTGAGAAGCAATGACACCCTGCAGCAACTAACACAACCTGTGTTGAGTCTAGATCTAAATACCATTCTCTATCAAAATTTGCAGACGGTTGCGTTTATGACATTGATAAGTGCTGTCCACTCCTGGATGTGTGAAAGGTCCCACTGTCAAGTGGACAGAGAGCACTGGATGTGGATTCGCAGATCTGATTTTGTGACTCACCAACTCAGTGAACCTGAGCAAGTCATATTATTTATGAGGATATCATTTTTTAAAAAATTATGAAATGAAAAAGTTAGACTTGGCTTTCTCCCAATCCATTCTCTACTCTTTAGCCAGGGATCTTTCTGAAATGTGGACCTGATCCACATCACTCCTTTGCTTCCGCTTGGTCATTGGCTCCATGTTGCTCCTAGGACAAAGCCACCCCCTTTAACATGACATAAAATGGTCCCTGCTCACCCTTCTTGAGTGGCATTTCCTTTGCTCTTGTCCTGCACCTTACATATACACCGTATGCTCTATGATGCTGGATAACGGGACGTTCCTGTATGTGTCACCCTCTCTCTCACCTCTGTGTCCTTGCTCATGCTGTTCCTTACAACTGAACAGCCTTTCCTCCTCTTCTTTCGCCTATCTATTCCTTTCTCATCTGAACTGGATGTCGCTTCCTCCAGAATGCTTTCTTGATCTTCCAAACTGAGTCGAATGCTTCCCTTTAGCTTCTATATTGTGTTGGAATTACCTGTCCTGTGCTGGTTCGTCCCAGTAGGTTGTAAGTACCTAGAAATAGTGCCTTAATCATTGCCACACCCCTAGGGCCTGACACAAGTCTGGCACTGAAACTAGTGATGGCCACAAATATTTGTTAAATGAATTAATGATTATCCTATTCTTCTCTGAACCTCAGGTTCCTTATCCATTATGTAAAAATAAATATTCATCCCAGATTGTGATAAGGATTGCATGAGGCAGGGTATGAGAAAGCACTTTGCTGACAGAAATCACTATACCTGTGTCAGGTGGAAGGGAAGACTTATCTTCTTTCTGGTGTGCAATTTCCTCTAAACAGGGGCTGGTGAACTGCAGCCCACCGGGCAAATCCAGCCCACCTTCTGTTTTTGTGGTTTTAGATTTTTAAGGAGTTAGATGCAATCAAAAGAAGAAGAAGTGAAAATTGTATGAAACTCAAATTTCAGTGTTCATAGTTTCATTGGGAGAGAGCCCTGCTCATTCACCTGGCTGTGGCTATTTTTACATTAGAGTGGCAGAGTTCAGTATCTGTAACAGAGAACTTCTGGCCCTCAAAAGCCTAAAATATTTACCCTTCGTCCTTTAAAAGTTTTCAGATTCCTGCTTTAAACCCAAAACTTCTCTTTTCTCACTGCCCAGCTCCAGCTTTGGGCCTGGGTTCTACTTTGATCTCTAAGCATTAGGGACATTTGATATTTCCTCACGGATCTAGAGAGAGAGAGAGAGTTATTTCTTATTTGTCCTAAAACAACCGTGTAGGTATACACACAGAACACAGCAGAATGCTTCTCTGAAGATATTTTATATTTGGCTGTGTATAACATGAGGACTTCAGGAGCAAAACTACTGGGTTCCCCTGCAAACTATCTCATTACACGGGTTGTTTGTCAAAGGCAAAGTTCCTTCGGTTTTTTTTTTTTCTGATTAATATCTGAGTTTGAAATTTGTTTAAATGCATATGAATTTTTCTCTGCATAAGGCTTCCTATTTATTTCATTTTTAAAAGAAATCAATGGAAAGAAACTAAAAGCCAAAGCAGTTCCCATTTTAAAAACAAAGTGCCAGAGATGTTAAAATTAGAATAGAATCAGTCACATACTTGGGAGTGCGTGTGTGTGTGTGTGTGTGTGTGTGTGTGTGTGTAGAGAAAGAGAGGCAGAGGGGGGGAGGGAGAGAGAAGCTGAGAATTTCAGTGGTCTTTTAATGAGAAGACAGGCCAGCTAGAAATCCTGTTAGGAAGCGGGGAGCCCAGGGAGATTAAAGGAGAAGACCTCAGGGGTCGGAGTCGCTCTGTTAGAGGGAGAGGCCCACGGACATTTTTGTGGTAGTGAAATTGCTTCCTGCAGAATCCTTGTAACTGTTTGGCATCTGAGCCTCTCCTGTTCTGTCTCCCCTGTGTGGTAGAGCTGTGATTGTACGTGAAAGAGAAGACTTAAAACACCCCATCTACGCAGGGGAACGTGGTGTACCACCTTCCAGAAAAGAATCCAGTGGCTGCTTGGACTCTAAGCTGCATTCCTGAGCTCCTCTGAGGATGTAGTAAACAAGTTCTGGGATCCAGAGGTTCATGAAGAGAAGCTTCAATGTTGTGAAATACTTTTGACATCTTGGTCGCTCCATTTGGCACCGTACCATGCTCTGTGAGAAAACAATTATTCTGACAATGTTACAGACTGGTCTAACCACTAAACCCACCAACTCCTCCCTTCTCTGCCTTCTAAAATTGCTCCAACAAAATATAAAAACCCTAACAGATGCAATATTACAAAATGATGGAAAACTAAATACTAAGGTAGGAGAGGAAGGTGTAAAGCACATATGTGAGCGGTGAGCTTTTAGTTTAACCAGGTTCACAACACA
Source organism: Avahi laniger (assembly GCA_963575035.1). Lineage (NCBI taxonomy): Eukaryota > Metazoa > Chordata > Mammalia > Primates > Indriidae > Avahi > Avahi laniger. The sequence goes on from CAUYSK010057675.1 coordinate 47,208, forward strand.
AGTCATGTGTGTAAATTCACAATTTGAAGCTATAAAGTGAAAATATGCTACTCTGAGTTGGTTTGGGGAAATTAGATATACTTACATGAGCCAATATCTGTCACCTAGTTTTTTTTTCTTAACTCTTTGAGTTCTCCTTAATTTTGAGGATTAGCTTAACCTACCTTGGATATTTCTATTATTTCTGACCCCCACCTTTATTTCTTTTTGCAATACTTTTAACACATTGACTGCCACACTGGAAAAAAAATTTTTCTCCTTGGGGCCACAGTGTTTTATTATGAAAATAGAATAAAAATTTCAAAAACAAAACAATCCTTTCTAATTTAATGAAAAATTTATTTTTTTATTGTTTTCCGTGAGTGAATTATATGCAACTTGAAAAATAGTTCTCGCGGCTCCCAAGGTGAAGAGACACGAGTTACATATGCTTCATGAGGCCCTGGGCTCAAAACCAGTGTGAATTAACTACAACGTACATGGCAGTTAATGTGTTATAGAGAAGTTTACATTACGTCAACCAGAAAGATGGACTGTAGTTTCATCTGTGTTGGTATTTCTCTTTACATAGAACGCAGTAAATTTTTGGTGCCTATAAACCTTTTCCTTTTAGGGGAAGGGACTGGATTTATGGTGCATAATTCTATTAACCTATATTGGGACAAAGTATCTGGGAGATGCTTAGTATGTAGTGTCTCTGTTCACTGGAAGAATTTCTTTGTTTTATGTCCCCAATTACTACTTAGTTTATAATAAAATGATTTTCTTTCAGATGACAGCTTCCAGAACCCATTTTTTTCTTTTTGCTAATGTAAGCAAAGTATCCTGTATTTGAGTGATTATTAATCAGCAGTTTTCAGATGTTGCTTTTTTTTCCCTCCTAAATGAATCCCTACCTAAACTAGGGATGGGCAACAATTTTTCTATCAAAAACCAGAAAACCACAGAGGAAATACCAGGTAAGAATATCCCCTCCCCTTGAAAAAAACCAAAACAACATTAAAAAAACTAGGAAGTAATTTATCAATGTATTTTTTAATTTAGACAATACAGAAATGCACAAAAAAGAACAATTGTCCATATTTTCACTTCCCAGTATTAAATATTTATCTAGGTATATTTATGCTTTAAAAAATACTATTATTTTTATAGAAATATGTGCTCATTATAACAAATTCAAAAGATGAAAAAATTTACTCCAAAGTCTACCACCTAGAAAAAAAGTCATCGTTAACATTAGAGGAACATAATTTTAGAATCCATGTTTTTATGCGTATATATTGTTTAAACCCTCTAAACTTTCATGTTAAAACTTGATCCCTAATGTTGGAGGTGGGGCTTAATGGGAAGTGTTTGAGTCATGGGAGCAGATCCCTCAGGAATAGATAAATGCCCTCCCTGCGGGGAAGGTGAATGAGTTCTTACTTTATTATTTCCTGTAAGAGCTGGTTGTTAAAAAGAGCCTGGCACCTCCCCCCTTGCTCTCCTGCTTCCTGTCTCACTATGTGCTCTCTGCACACACTGGCTCCCCTTCCCCTTCCGCCATGAGTTGAAGCAGCCTGAGGCCTTCACCGGAAGTGCAGACTGTGAGCTAAATAAACCTCTTTTCTTTATAAATTGCCCAGTCTCAGATACTCCCTTATAGCAACGCAAAATGAACTAACACACACACACACACACACACACACACACACACACCAATTAGAAATACTTTTATTAAGATGGAACCTTATTTAGAAAACATTTTAATGAAAAAAGTATAATTTTACTTGAATTTAATGGAAGAAAAAGAAATCGTTGAAGTTCAACTAAATGTCCCTTTAGATAAGATATATTATTTCCTGAAAGTTTCCTCTCAGAGTAAAAATAGAAATTTTGAAAAACAAATGTTTGAAAAACAATTATCAGAATAATTCTCAAAATATTAATACATGTTTCAAACTTGGACAGCATTCTCAAACTTTCTCCTATTGCTTTCCAAATTTTGTTGGTATTTTTATACTGTCTAGAAATATAACATTTACATTTATCCCATAACCATAATTCTCTTAGTTCAATTAGTTCAGTATTTAGCTCAATATTTAAATGGGTTTAATGCTTCTCAGCTTTTATTAAAACTTGGATGTTTTTATTTCTATTTTCTTTATTTTGATTCATATTTTAATGTTTTTTCCCAGAAATGTTTATGAATGTTGTATTTTCTGAATTCTGTTATGTTTGAGAAAGTTCCACCTATTGCCTTTCTATTATCAAATGGCATCTTGGCTGGGTATGACGTTCTTGGATCACATCCTCTTTTCTTCAGAATATTGGGAATATTACTCCATTGTCTTTGGCATTTACTGTTATTATGAAGAAGTCTAATTCTTTTTCCCATTGTACATGATTTACTTTTCTGGCTTATTACTTGAAGAATTATTTCTTTATCCTTGAATTTTAATAATGTAACTTGGCTATATTCAGTGTAGAGTGTTCTGGATCAAGATTTCCTGGAAAATAGAAGAAAAAACCAGCTGTATATTCAGGTGTTACGTTTAACCCTTAGTTTCAAGGAAGTTCTCTTGCATTGTGTGTTTGGCTTTGTTTTCTGTTTATTCATTGAGTTTGTTACTTCAAGGGCACCAACTGTCCTTATGTTGGATCATATTTGTGTGTCTTTCCTATCCATTGCTTCATCCCTAAATGCTTTATTCTTTCTTATTTAATTTTATTCACTGTGATTAGTTCAAGTTTTTCTTGTATGTCAGTAATTTGATCTACAGCAATAGCTACTGTGTTTCTTATTGTTTCTAACTTATTTATTAATTTTTAGTGTTGTCGTTTGGACACTTAATTTGGTTCCTTAGGTATGCAATCATTTTCTCCATCTTGATAGGTTGCCATCATTATCAGGCCTTGGAGTCTCTGTGTTATTCAGATCATATTCTTATTAAGTTATTCTATAGAGTGAAGCAATTTTCCTTTGGGTATTTGGTTTTTTTTTTTAGAGACAGGGTCTTTCTATGTTGCTCAGGCTGGTATTGAACACCTGGCCTCAAGTGATCCTCCTGTTTTGGCCTCCCAAAGTTCTGGGATCACAGACATGAGCCACTGTGCCCAACTGATGTTTTCTTACTATTAAGTTCTGTGTCTTTTGTTTTCTTTCTTCCTTATCAAATAAAATTTATAGAATTTTCACACCATTTCTTTTTTCTTCTTCATATTTGGGCGGTCTTGTCTAGACATTCTATTTGCTCTGATGTACTGAGGGTTATTTCTGGATTTTTTCCCATTATCTATGACAATTTTGTTTCGTTCTCAAGACTATAGGCTAATGGCAGAGTATCCTTGAGTTCTACCCATTCTTCTATAAACCAAGAGAGTGACAACAGAAGGAAAGAGCCCAGCTGGGTTATTTCAAGTCTTTGTTAAATAACTTGGGCCCTGCTCACTGTTCTTGGACTTTGTTCATGGTCCTGTGTGCAGATCTACTTAAGGGAGAGTCTCCTTTCTTGTGGAATTGTAGTCTAGGCCCTTTCAACTGTCCATCTGTGGAGCTTTCTTTTCTGTAGATCCAATCCTTAATCCTTATTTCATTCTTTTTTCCCTACCAGTCTCCCCTCTCCATGTTCTTCATTTGAAAGGGGAAAATACAATGACTCAGTTGACTTCTTTCCATGTTTGATTTCATCAGTTCAGCAGTACCACTTCTGGGGGTGTGTGCAGGAGTAAAAGCAAAGCTATGCAACCTGTTTCATTTCACAATGCTCCGTATCTTTCTTTATTTGCCAGTTTTTGAAGTTTATTATTAACCTAAACCCCCTTTTTTTGTTTTGTGCCTGTTAGTAATTTTCCTTCTAGCTTTAGGTTTATATAATTAAAAAAAATTTTCCCCCCTCCTTTTGTTAGATGTTGGAAAAGGAAGTACTGTGTCTCAGTTTTAATCTGCAATTTTAAAGTTAAGACAGAATATAGCAAGTATTATATTCAAGAATTACACGAGATGCTTTAATTGTAAATTCCATATCATAACCATTTAAAAGGGAGGAAGTTGGGAGGAGATATGTGATGAGAATTTGAGAAACTATAATAGAGAAAACCCATGGGAATAAAAGAATAATAGAAAGGAGAAGGGGAAAATTTTATAAAGAGTTGTGTTTGATGATACCAGGGATAAACTGCTGTGATGGGCAATACTGTCTTTTTGGCCCGAGAGCATTGGTGATGGTAGTGCATTATCACTGTTTTTTGAAACTCTGGTAGCTCTTTCAATTTCTGTAAAACAATACTTCCTATTTTGGGAACTAGTTTGGCTGTTTTTAGTTCTAACGCTTTAGAGTTTATGTTTGAAATTAAGTCTTTTTTTCCTATATAACCTTGAAATCTTAACAGATATTTGAAGCAATGACTTGGATTTTAAAATTTATTTTGTAATCTGAGATTTGTTGGCTAATGTGCCAACTATTCTGTAAGATCTTGTCATTCTGCATCACAGACTGTAGCCTTGGAGGGTACTTCTAAGAAAGCAGAGAACAACCGGACATTGGGAGGGAGCATGTGGTTAGAGTAGCAGTGGAATCAGAACCAGGCAGAGAGGAGAAGAAGAGACTGAGTGCAGGCAAACAGTGGGGGCAGGTCCCAAAGTCCTTGCAAACATCTACTAAGAGATTTTCTAGAAACTGCATAAAGAAGAAAGTCAAGTGTCGAGGTAAAATTCAGCCACCAGGAGAGCCATAGAGAGCAGGAGCAAAGTAGGCAGAAAATCAGTGGCCATTACAAGGAGTGGAACCTGAGGTGACTTGTTTTCTGTCACCTTTACCTTATCTTGACTGTGGGAAGAGTCAGTTGTGAGATAGAAAACCTGCAATGGTAAGAAATGATAACTCTGGATGAGTGGGGAGGGAGTGAGAGAAAGAGAGAGAGAATGCGCATCCTATCCTTTAATATTGCCAAACTTTCTAATTAGCATATTTTTCTTCTCTGACATTGTAAGATCTCTCTCAAGATTACATTCATTTTGAATCAGCATTATGAATATTTGAATTTTAAATATTTTTCAAATTCAATTTTTGCAATGGAATTTAAAACTATATTGAGGTAAAACTGACATACAATAAGCCCTACTTATTTAAAATACACAATTTGATGAGTTTTGATAGATGTGTATGCCTGAGAAACCACCAGTTCAATCAAGATACCGTGCATTGCCATCAAGATATGAAACATTTCCACCTGCTCTGTAATGCCTCACTTTTCCACATCCTTTTTAATTAATTTTTTTTAACTACCACTAATCTTGTGGTGATGAGATATGCCAGGGATTGGAAAAAAATGGAAAAAGAAGTTTGCTGATTTAAATATATTAATCACAGTTATTTTCAAGCCTGTGTCTGGTAACTCTAATATCTGAATTACTTTTTTCTTTTTCTTTCTGGTTTTTCAGTCAGCAGTCTGATCTTACAGTTTATCTTGTATGCTTTGATTGAATGACAGACATTACATATGAAAAAATTATAGTGACGATTTGAGGCTCTACATAAGGTTTTCTTCCTCAAGAGAGAGTTTAGAAAAGAGAAAGATCACCTTAGTCCAATCTGAGACCATTCTTATTTGAAGCAGGGTTTTGATCTCTGTAAGGAATAGTCTCTTTCTAGTTTACCTTTATTCCTAAAGTGAAGTTCTTCGGAAGTCTTATCTCAAAGCTAGTGTTTATTGGTTTATCAGGAATCCTCATTCTTGGTGGGCTCTGAAGTTCTATTTTTTGTCTCCCTGTCCCCTTGAAGTGCTGAAAGTGCTATTTATGTTCTCAGCTCCTCTACCAGTGCTTACAAATTGACAAACGCCTTGGGTGAAAAGCATCACTGATTATTTGGTTCACCTCAAATTTTGGCCCTTTAAGTTCTGGTTGCCTTGGTAGCTCTCTGAGGACTTCAAATACACACACATATACATACACACACACACACACGCACACACACACATGAAACACTTAAGCTAGTTCTTAGCTTGTATCCTCTTAATCTGTGGCTTTCTTATTCATTATCAACCCAGTTATCCAAACTAAGAATCTGAGTTTGATCTTTAATGTCTCCTTTATTGAATATGCACAAGGAATCACCAAATTCCTTTTTGACTTTCTAAATATTTCACTAATTTCACCTTTCTGCTATATCTCTACTACTAGGTTACTATTTCAGTTTGGAAATCAACATTTACTTTCTTTCAGAAACAATGTTCTAAAAAACAGGTAAATTTTCAGGCAAGTCATAATCTATTTGAAATGTAAACTCTCCCAACTTCAAGTTCTGAGACCCTTGAACTTTGAGTTCCATGTCTTCTCTAAGTTCAGAACCCTAAGATCTAGTCAAAATGTAAACATCATGAGCCCAACTTAATGAATAAATAGGGTAAATGAGAAGGATAGGAACTTAACGTAGGCCTCAGCAGCATGAGGGAAAAGCTGGCTGAGGGAGGGCAAAGAAAAGGATAAATAGCCATCGGGGCTAGAGTTGCGAGATAAAATACATGTAATGTTTGGGACATACTCATGCTAAAAAATTATTCATTGTTTATCTGAAATTCAGATTTAACTGGGCAGCCTGTATTTTATTTGCTAGATCTGTCAGTCCTATGCTAAGCTAAAAAAGTAGGGTTAAGGAACTAGAGCGTATGATGTGTGGAAAGTATGTAGATAAAAATATAGATATAGACAGAGTTTTTTTTATTTAGGATCTGCATTTATACACCAGTTTGGTACACAGATATGACTGAAACTGGGTCTTTAGTTGCTACATTGTAATTTTGAATTTATGTTGGCATCTTGCCATTTCTATTGCTAAGAAGTAATGCTGTAGGTGACATCAACAAGATGATGGAATAGGAATTTTCAGCCCTTATCCATCTCACAGAAACACCAATTTTGACAATCACCCAAAGATGAGAGTACCTTTGTGGGAGCTCAGGAGTCTGGTGGAGAGATCCTGTCACCTTCTTGTGGTAAAAAATCCAAGAATAGGTGCATTGAAGAGGGTAAGAACAGTTTTACTTTACCCATTTCCCCCTCCCCCAACGTGGGACAGATCAGTGCCAAGAGAGAGCACCTTAATCTGTAATTTCTCCCGCAGGGGAAAGTGAGTGCAATGAGCTACCCAAGGGACCCACTTATGCCTTGCCCAGCCCAGAACACTGAGAGCATTAGCATGGCTGAATAGTCTGGAGGCAGGAAAAGGGGCAGAACTCAAAGCAACCAGGGTGTGGTATTCAACAAAAAGCCACAGACTCCACCAAGAGGCCCACCCACAAATCTCATAGAATGTATAATCTGAAGACCACTTGACTAGCCCATGTGAGCTCCCAATCTTCTGCATGACCCTCTCCCAAGTAGCTGGCACCCCAAGTGCACTCCCATAGATAGCATACACAGCCTCTGTGGATTGTGCATGAGCACACACAGACAACTGACTTGATTCTTTAGGCTTGGGAGAAAGTGATTAATCTTGAACTTTTCAGGGCACTGCCTTAGGGAAAATAAATAGGAGGCTTACAGCACCTACCTAACTTTGTAAGATTGAAAGAAGGCATATGCTATAGTTTGAATGATGGTGTCCCCTTTAAAGTTCATGTTGAATTTAATATCCATTGTAACAGTATTAAGAGGTGTGGTCTGTGGGAAGTGATTAAGTCAAGAGGGCTCTGCCCTCTTGAATGGGATTAGCACCCTTAAAAAAGGGCTCAAATTTTAAGGGAGCACTTTCTTGCTCTTCTATTCCTTCTGCCATTCTGAGGCTTCCCCTCTGGAGAATACAGCAACAAAGTAGCATCTTGGAAGCAGAGAGTAGCCCTTACCAGACAGCAATCCTACCAGCACCTTGATCTTGAACTTCCCAGCTTCCAGAACCATGAGAAATAAATTTCTATTGTTTATAAATTACTTGATCTTGGGCATTTGTTACAGCAGCACAAACAGACTAAGACAGCCTATAATCCTAAGACTTCTCCTCTCTGTCACTCAAGAAGGAACAAGGGGATTGGAACCATAGAAAAGTTCTAAAGAGATCCCCAGAATCCCTAGTCAGGTGGACTGATGAAGGTCTTTCTCTTTTGAAGATAGTCAGTAAATACTGGAAGATTGCTTTTTCAAATGTGAAGACAGTAGCGCAAAACTTCAAGGAATGGAAAAATATCAAGGAAACATGACTCCACTAGAGGAACACAAAAATATTCCAGTAATTGACCCCAAAGAAATGGAGATCTACAAATTGCCTGACAAAGAATCTGAAATAATTTTTCTAATGAAGCTCAGCAAACTACAAGAGAACACAGATATACAACTAAACGAAATTAGAAAAACAATACATTAACAAAATGAGAAGTTCAATAAAGTGATAGAAATCATAAAAAGAACCAAGCAGAAAATTCTAGATTGTGTATCTATTAACAAATTATTATAGTTATAGTTATACTTGAGCCTTGAACAACATGGTTTAAACTGCACAAGTCCACTTATATATGGATTTTTTTCAATAAAAATTATGGTAACCACAAAGAAAAACCTCCAGTAGATATACAAAAGACAGGGAAAAAAAAAGAATAAAGTCAAAGCATTCCACTACAAAAAGAAAAAAAAAATCAAAATGCAAAGGAAGACAGCAAGAGAGGAAGAAAGAAAAGAAGGAAAAACAAAATAGAAAACAATAAAATGGCAATAGTAAGTCCTTGTCTAACAACAATTATTTTAAATGTAAATAAATTAAGTTCTCTTATCAAAAGACACAGAGTGGCTAAATGGCTTAAAAGAAAAAACCAAGATCCAACAATACACTACTTACAGGAGACTCACTTTAGCTTTAAGAACACATGTAGGCTGAAATTGAAAGGATGGAAAAAATTATTCCATGCAAATGGCAATCAAAAAAACAGCAAGGATGGCTGTACTTATCTTAATGAATCCAAAAGGGGGATTCACTGTTGCTTGCTGCACAGAAAGCCAATTATTGAGACAATGAGGATTGTCAAAGAAGAAAGGATTTATTGTAGGAGATGCATCAGCTGGGAGGTGGGAGGTATGGACTGCTTCAAACCCTCTTCCTGGTGCAACAGGATCAGGGGATTTCTGAAGATGAAATGAATAATGCATGAGGGGAGTGGGCACCATTGCATGTTTGGGGTAGAGTGCAGGGCATGCAAGTGCAGTGAGAAATCATGTTAGTACATACATCCTATGATCAAAAAATGGCAGACAAGTCCCTCCCAGGGGATAGGAGTCTACTTTGACTGATATAAATGAACTGGCTCCATAAGCAAGAAAGTGGTTTGTTTTAATAGTGTTTTGAGTTCACTCATATTTCAAATGAGTTTTCAGTGTTCACATTGTGATTAGAGCTGGTTGCTCTAAGTGGCCTTGAATTGGCAGTATCATAGCAGTGAGTTTTATCTCAACACTGGTAGCTTAGCAACTGTGGTTTCAAAGTAGGCTGAGAATAGACTGAGAGCTCTCAGTAAGATTTGATGACCAAAACTTTATAACTTT
>CAUYSK010057676.1:0-19456 GCA_963575035.1 Avahi laniger
ATAGAAAAAATTAGCCGGGCATGGTGGCACATGCCTGTAGTCCCAGCTACTTGGGAGGCTGAGACAGTAGGATTGCTTGAGTCCAGGAGTTTGAGGTTGCTGTGAGCTAGGCTGACGCCACGGCACTCGCTCCAGGCAAAAAAAAAAAAAAAAACCACAAATGTGGGAAAAAGACAGCATCAGTAACATCACCTGTAATTTTTAAAAGCACACGTCTGTCATCAGTGACTGTGCCGCTGGGTACCGATCGGACGGAGCTTGTGTGGACTCCTGCACTGACCGTGTCTGCACAGGGCTGCAGATTTGATCCAGGCCCCGCCCGACACGAGCTCTGTTAGAATTGGCAGCCTGAGTCTGACTTGCCCTTCATGTGCTCTGTTACTGTCCCTTGATTCTTAAAGACACACGTATGTGGTGTTGAGTTACGGCAGAAACAAATGCTGTGCCTCTCTTGTGTGCAGCTCAGGGTCCTCCGGCATGTAGGAGAGGTGGAGGATTAGAAAGGAAAGAGGGCCCAGGATGCATTCTGGGAGGTGTCCTTTATATTTAGGGAGATCCCCTCACACCGCCATGAGACAACAAATGAACGATTTCAAATTATTCAAGGGGAAATTATATGTATAACTTTAATCAGGAAAGTGGCAATATTGTCTCCGCTGGCATATTTGGAAGACTAACATGTAATACTTGCTCCGAGACTATGATGTACTCTTGGAGGTGTATAGGTTTCTTTAGGGAGTGGTAGAATGGCTGCTTTCTTTCCACTGGCCACCTGCCTTTGGCCACAGGAGTGAGTAGGTACAGCTCAGGGGGATGTCTTGGAGGCTGGGGGTTTTGGGGCCAGAGTAGCAGGAGTGTGGTCTTCTCAAGAGCAGACGGTACAATTCCTTCAGAATCCCTGATGCTGCAAGATACTGACCTAGCAAACTGAAAGCCCCACACAGATCATTTGCAGGTTTAATATGCTCCTTTGTACTGTTGGCCCAAATAATATCGTGAAAGACAATGATCGGTGTTGCAGTCCGGTGAGGAGTGCACATGTGGAACTGAAGGGAACGTACTTGGGTCCACGTGTCAGGCTGGGGCTGCGTTAGTGTACACAGACACCCCCACTTCATCGAGAGCCGTTTGAAACCTTACCCGCCACTAGCGTGACTGCATTTCACAGCCAGCTAGACTGTGCGTACTCTGTCTTTTCAGAAGAATCACATAATAAATAAGCCGAATCCTAACATACACACACACACACACACACACACATATTCCCTCTTTATGGAAAATGGCTGCTAATCCATGATCATTTTTTTTCCAGAAACAGGTTTTATGATAATATAGTAAAAATATTAAATTAGAAAATGCCTCACTAAGGGTTATAAAACCTTACTACACTAGAGATAGGTAATTATCCCCTCTACAGCCTAAATGACAGTTTAAAAGAAATAAAAATGTTAGTGCTCATTACTTGCTTTTGTAGGTTGCAATAAAGGGTAAGTTAAATTTTAATTCAAGGAAGAGCCCCTGCTATCGACCTTCTACCTCAGGTCCAAGTCCTGTTAATTACTCTGTAGGTTATTCTCCTGCATGATACCAACATTAATACATTTTCTGCAGTGGACGTTCCCACTGGCCACGGAGACAAGAGTGTGAAGTAGGGGGGTGGGGAGGCATTTCAGATCAGTGATTCAAATCTTGATTCTTAATGTGATAGGAATTATGTATTTAAAACAAAAAAACCCAAGTTCATTATGCATAGCCTTAAGGGGACCTCGAGTATTAAACTATACACTTACCCTGGAGAATCAGATGGAGACAAGGTTAACCTGAAGGATTGATAGTTCAGCTTCTCTGCACAGCTAAATCCCGGCCAGGAAGGATGCTGCGGGGGAAACGTTCGGGCAGTAGAAGGCAGCTGGCCCTCGGTCCCATGGCGGCTGTTTGTTGCCTAGTTTTTAGTTTTAGTTTTGTTTCTCTTGGGATGGGGTGAGGTATATGGACTTGTTTTGTTTCTTTTCAGGTGCTTTTTACCTTTCCCTAAGCATCAACACAGATCTAGCACCTGTCTGGGTTTAGGGGAAAGCTCGGTACTCCCTGCACCTCAGTCTTCATACCAAGGTACAGAGACTTCCCAAGAAGTGGACACAGATAGTTTTAAGGAATCATCTCCAGACTTGCGCTCTTTCCTAGAAGCCGCCTGCCCCAGACGAGGCCTGTGCTGGAGGGGCTGGTTCTCCTCTTGCCTCACCTTTCACCATAATCCTCCTCCTCCCTCCTGGTGGGAAGCCCATCCATAACACGACAGGGACCTCAGGCTGCAGTGGGAAAACCTCCAGGGCACCAAACGCAAGGATAGTTGGAAATAGGGGTGCAGGAGTGCGAAAGGAAACGCCTAAGGACTGCCTGCCAGATCCCCTGGGGGTCAGATGGTCTCCAGGTCTTTATTCTTAACAATATTGCAAGAGAACACGAGTCTAGTTGTCAGTTTATAAATAATTAGAACTAATTTTGGGTGATGGATTACTATGATTTTTTTTCCATATGATTCAGAAGGAATTAAAAGACTTAAGTGACGTTGCTATGACAAAACTCTCTGATTCCTAGCTACTTGTTTGTGTGAGAAGGTTTCTCAGTGCTTGCATCTACAAAAACAAAAAATAGGGAGAGGATTAAAGCAGAACCCTTTTTCATTCTAGCAGTAAAGAACCATATTCATCCATGAGGATCCGTGAACAAATGAAGAAAAGCCTTGTCCTTATGAAGGGATGCATTTCCAGTAACATTTTACATATTTATGTATATTAAGTTTTCACTAAATTATAGTATATATCAATTGTATCCTAATAATAATGATAACTCCAATCCAGAAGAAAATTTTTTAACCACTTAGAGTCTTACTGTCTCAAGAAATTAAAATACTGTCGTTTACAGTTTTTGGATTTTAAAAATTTCAAAAGTGTTTCCAATTCATACTTCGTTGGTAGGGTGATCAATAAAAGATTTCCAAGTAAAGAAACAATTATGTTAGGACAAAAATCTGTAGGGAAAAATCAGATGGAAATACACAAGTTTAAGAAGAAAAAGATGCTGCGAAATCTCCAACTTTAAAGAGTGTTTATGTGTTATTGGAACACGTGACAGCATCAAAGCAGTGCGACGTATAGATTCTGTCGGGCTCGTTACAAAAGGGATGTAAGGGCTTTATTTTAAAACTTAATATTCACAACATTCTGGTAATTCTGTCTTTTGTGAGTATTTAAATTTATGAAAAACATACGGCAGCTTAAAATGGTGAGAGGATGCGAGGTGTTCTGCAGGCAAAGGGTTGGCAAGACCGCGCCAGGCTGGGAAGGGCCGTGGGAGACCTCAGGGAGTCTGGAGGCCTCAGGGCGGGCCTCCTTTGCCTGACTCGCAGCTGGGGCCGCGGGGGATGGAGAGAGCAGGAGAAGGGAGCAGAAGTCACCAGCAGATTGTCACCATGTCCTTGGGAGAGGTGGTGAGATGTGAATAGTGAGGTCCAGGAGGGCAGCTGGGATTGAGATGCTGCGAAGGTGGAAACGGCCCCTGATTGGTGGTGGACGGTGAGGGCAGGGGAGAGCAAAGTCGAAATTGCTTGGGGGTTTTAGATTGAAATAATCCCTTATTCATATTCCCTCTCTCTGTAAAAATATTTTAAGAACCCAGACCACTCAGCTCTCCAGGTTGCTTTGCCATGAACAGCCGCATATGTTTGTCAGCTTTGCCCACCTGAGTGTGAAATGATGTTCTATCAAAACATGGGTTTCAGCATTTCACTCTCTGCTCCTGACACGCGAACCCTGCTGTGGACAGTAACCGCGCCGTGGGCCCGGGCGCCGCTGCTACCGCGGCGGAGTGGAAGCATCTGCTCCGTGGTGATGATGGGGCTGGCGCGGGCAGCGGGGCGCGCTGGAAGGCTGTGATTGCGAAGGGCTGAGCAGGCTGTGCCGCTGCATCTCGCTCTCATCGGACCTCGTCCTCTTAAAGTCACACTGTCCTTTTCGCCCTGGCAACTCGCCCCTCCATGCCTTTCAGTTTTTTTGTGGAAGTGGCTAGAGAGACCTGTCGTTACTGGCACCTGGGCGGGCCATAGTGTGATGAAGTGAACGCAGGCACGCTGCTGTTCGGTGCTGCAGTGGTGATGTGGGGGCCGCCCGTGCTCACTTGCATGTGGTCTGAGGCTGCCTCTCACCTTTTCCCGCCTTTGCAGGGCTTGTCCGGGCTGGTTGAGGGCTGGTCACACAGATGTGCACAGCAGACGATGGAGCTTGGGGTGAACCTGCATCCTTTGTCTGTAGTTCAGGGTGAGGGTACCAGCAAATTCGTGCCATAAAATTTCTGTAATAAAATCAGAGACCCATTGTCCTGGCCTGTAACTTCATTGTCTCTGTCCCGTGGTCCCTAACATGATAAGGCTGGCTTACATTTTTGGCTTCTGTGGTTTCTTCTTTAAGCTTTTTTCTTCTTACCTTTTTAAATCTTTGATCTGTTATTCCTATTGCTGAGTTTTCTAATTATAGTACTTTCTATTCCTATCCATACTATAGTAGACTGACTTCAGAAAAAGACTAATAAGTTTTTGTGTTGAAGTCTTGCTGAACCGAGATGGCTGTTTGAAGGGTGGGTTTTTGTTTTGTTTATAAAGTCAGATTTACTGACAATGACCCTCGGATAATGAGAGCACTTTTCAAAGCCTGTTTTCTTAACAAGGGTGGCAGGGTATATTTGTGGTTAGATCTTGAAAATACCGGAGCAGGTGTAGCTTTCTGCTGGGGTTGTAGATGCTCCAGCTTGTGGCCTTAGCTCTTTGTGAGCTGCCCTCCCTCCATGAGGTTAGTGGCTGCAGAGTGCAGGCAGGGATTGCCTGTCCCAGTGAGCCGTGTCTTCCACGGGCCCCCTCCCTGGTGTCAGGGACATTCTCATGTGGGTCTGACCTGCTTGGAACCTGGTGGCTTCTCACATCTCTGCAGGGAGGACCTGCTCTATGCCACAGGGGAGAGAGTTCTGGAGCTTCCGTCACAAGGATAGGAAAGATCCTCACTCCCTTCCCCTTTTAGGTTTTCTAGGCCTTGGCAGGTGGCTTTGGCCAGATGTTTGTTGTATTTGTTGCATTTAATAGCAGGAACAGAAGTTGGAAGCGATCATTTACTGTATTTTCAGGGACCCCAGACCCTGGCATGTTACAAATTTTTTTACATCAAAATTGAACTCTAGAAATAAATTAGCCAATCATATTAGTTACTGGACTGAGATAGAGAAAAGGGAGCTGGGAAGTACCTTGGTTCTACTCCTGAACAACTGCACACACGATAGTAATTGGAATCTTGTTGCTGGGTCATTTTCATTGTTTTTCAAGTACTGCCAAGTCCCAGAAAATGTATGAAAACTAAATTATATCCCCCTGCATCCCGTGTCTGATTGAATCCTCCTCATTGCGTGGCAGTCTCATACATCCTATTAAAATATTCAATCTTGTTTTCTTACTTGAAGAGCCTGTCTGTAAAGGGCAAACTTATAGAAAACTCATTCCCTAGAGACAGGGTATCCAGCCTCACTGGACTATTTACATATTTTACTATTTGATTGGCTGCTTCTGGGTCTCTTCCTTTGTCGTATTTGTGAATAAGAGCTGTGGGATACATTTTTAATTACACAGCTGTGTTTTCAACTGAAAAAATAGATTGGGGTATTGCCCAGCTTCTTAGTTTCTTTTTAACCTTGAAAAGTGAACCTGCCTGTTAACTGATTTGTTCTGTTTGTCTCCTAGGACAGAGCTGTATCGCTCTCTCTTTGGCCAGCTCCACCCTTCTGGTGAAGGCCACAGGGACTGACATCGCTCGTGTCCCTTGCTGCGGACCTGAGGCGGGGCCTCCCCACACCCAGCGGTGCCTTGGCCGGTTGGCTGCTCGTCCAGTGGAGAAAACCAGTGACTTTATGGGGTTTGCCTAGTAGGGAAATCCCTGGGAAGGCGCTGTGTTCAGAACAAATGCCTAGTACATGTGAGGGCACTGTCCCCCCTGCGCCCCGTGTCCTTTAACCGTCACAGATAAAGAGCACTGTTACTGCCACCCTCGCCGCGTGTGATTTCTTAAGCATCTCAGAGTAAGTCTGATTTAGAGCTCTAGCAGGAAGATTTTCTTTCTTTTTTTTTTTTTTTGGCCAAATGGCCTCCTCATAAAATATAAACTTTACATCTTTGTTATCTTTTCACCCCTGACCAGCACTTAGGTTGTTTCCGTATCGTGGCTGCTGTCAGTGATGCCGCAGTGAGCGTGGGAGTGCAGATGCCTCTTCGACATACTGATTCCAGTTTCTCTGGATGCGTAACAGAAGTGGGATTGCCGAGTCACATGGTAGTTCTGTGCTCAGTGTTCGAGCAGCTCCATGGGGTTCCCCTGGCGCTGTGCCGATTCACATTCCCGCTGAGAGTGCGCAAGGGCCCGCCCCCCTCCGCCTCCTCACCAGCACTTGTTACCTTTCGTCTCTTTGGTAGCAGCCATCCTAACAGGTGTGAGGTGATACTTCATCATGGCTTTAACTTGCATTTCCTTAACGATTAGTGATATTGGGCATTTTTTAAATGAATCTATTGGGCCATTTATATGTTTTTTTTTTTTTTTTTTGAGACAGAAACTCGCTCTGTCTCTCTGGGTAGAGTGCATTGGCGTCACCCTAGCTCATACAACTTCAAACTCCTGGGCTCAAGTGATTCTCCTGCCTTTAGCCTCCTGAGTAGCTGGAACTACAGGCATGCACCACTACGCCTGGCTAATTTTTCTATTTTTAGTAGAGACGGGTCTTGCTCTTGCTCAGGCTGGTCTTGAACTCCTAACTCAAGCAGTCCTCCTGTCTTGGCCTCCCAGAGTGGTAGGATTACAGGCGTGAGCCACCACACATGGCCTATATGTCTTCTTTCGAGAAATATCTGTTCAGGTCCTTTGCCCATTTTTTAAATGGGTTATTTGTTTTCTTGTTATTGAATTGTTCGAGTTTCTTACATGGATGAATGCATAAAATAAAATGTGGTGGGTGGGTGTATATATACAATAAAGTAATACTACACAGCCTTAAAAAAAAAGAAGGAAATTCTGTTTTTTGCAACACTGGTTGAACCTGGAAGACGTTATGCTAATTGAAATAAGCCAGGCATAGAAGGACAAAATCGCATGAACCTAATTATATGTGGAGTGTAAAAAAGACAAACTCATGGAAGTAAGGAGAGTAGAATGGTGGTTACCAGAGGCTGGGGGTGGGGGTGGGGCATGGGGAAATGTTGGTCAAAGGGTACGAAGTTTCAGTTAGGAGGAGTGAGTTTTGAGATCTGTTGTATAGCAAAGTGACTGTAGTCAATGATAATGTATTTTTCAAAACAACTTAGTAAATTTCAAGTCTCTCACCACAAAAAATGGTAAAACAAATGAGGTGATGGATATGTTAGTTTGATTTAATCATTCCAAATTGTATGTGTTTTAGCAAAACATAACATTGTACCCCATGAAATATATACAATTATGACTTGTTGATTTAAAATAATAGTAATTTTTTAAAACTTCACAGAAGGAATAATTGCGGGGCAGGATGCTGCTTTCTGAGTGGATAATGTTTAGTGCTTTGACATGCTCTGAGGAACAAGGCATCCCCAAAACCTATGCGCTGTGCCCAGGAGACTTCGTAACTTGGAGGTATTTGCCTATTTGTCATTAAAAACAGACCTATAAAGTTTCTTCCACAGTCTTTTCCATTCTTGCCATTCCTAAATCACCTTATTGAGATGAGCTCCGGTGTAAATCTAGCAGGAGATGATTCACTTGTTTTTCATCCAAAGGTCAAAAGCTGAAATTAAATCCTCATAAGGGGGATTTATTGGCTTGCTGTGGTCAATATGCAACGAAGATTATCTTGTGTAAGTAATGTCTGCGTGTGAGCCCACCAGCATACGGGACTGACCATCCCATGGGTCCTTCGGCCAAATCTTTCTGCAGAGCTATGGAATTTGAAAGGAAATGTGGAATCCAGGCAACTGAGTACAGTTGTGAATAACTAGTCACTGTTTTTAAAGTCTTATTTTGATATTAGTTTAAAATGCCAAAACCGGATGACAGATTTTTGTGCCCAGGAAGTCTGCATATTCCTGCCTGGGTGTCTGGGGACGGCTGTACAGCACCCAAAGGCTGGGTTCCCGTAAAGCGAGTCCTGACATAATCATCATGGTTTAGTTTTCACATAGATGCGTCTGCTGAGCTCGGGAGGAGGCAAACGGGAGGGAGGAGGATTTTTCCATCTCATATTAATTGGACCTCGGTACATGGGGATTTGTTTTTCTTGTCTCAGAAGTTACCTCTTGGGCTCGACTGTCAGGGAAATGTTTAATTTCAGGGTGTCTCCAGTTACCCAAAAGATCAATTCACCACATTCACCCCATTCAAAATGATCACTTTTTAAAATAAAGAACATCCAGTGCCGTCCACCTGGCCTGAGGGTTCTGAAAAATGCACAGTGGATCAGCAAGGAGGCGACCTCCTCATATGGCGCTTTCTGTGAGCCTGGTGCCAACCCACGTCTCCTCACCTTTGTCATCGTCACTGTCGGATGAAGAAAAGGATTTAAACAGGTACTTCAAAATATTTGGAGTCCAGCAAGTTTAATTAAAATGAGTTAAAAACAGGAAAGATGAGAAAGAAGGAAGTGACAGAATTTTCACTAAAGGGAGGCTTGCATTTTAACATTCAGAAGACCACCCTCCTTCCAGCCAAGAATAAATTGGAAGCTATTTTAATTGACACGGATACTGCAATTCAACTGTTACTAGAAAGATTAGTTGATTGATTTGCATTTTAATAAAACTAATACTTTACATTTTGGTAGCTAATGCTGATTTTTAAATGAGTTTAGAGCAGTTATCAAGAGTTTCAATCCAGAGCCCTTTTTCAGTGTTGACTGAAGCATTCCTCTCTTTTGTGTGGAGTTTGCTGATTTTATTTTTGCCCAGCTGACTGCTTCACACATGGCGCTCGTAAACCGTAGACCTTGAAGGTCTCACCAGGACAGTGAGGCGGTGAGCTGGCCGCAGGGACACGCGGTGGCCTCCAGGCCCCCACCCCGGCCAGAGATGGGCCTCTCCCTCCAGCAAAGAGAAAGTGGTGAGGCTGGCCTTTTTCTTATTTTTACTTTAAAGGTGAATTACAGAAGAGTAGAAGGAACAAGTAAAAACAAAGCCGTGTCCCATCACCCAGAAATAACCACTTCTCACATTAACACGTCAGTATTCACGGCCCCTCCCGTGGGTAGGTGCGGTCCTGCCAAACAGCCCCAGTGCTTCTCAACAGGAGAGGTGCCAGGGAACGGGGGAGACTTGCTTTTTACTTTCGCACTGTTGGAAATGTTTTACTTACCCTTTTAAAAACAATGAAGACAAAGTCCCCGTGCAGCCTTGTCTACCACCAGACCCACCCCCACCCAGGACACATACACTACCAGTTAGGGACCACGGTACCCAGCAGTCTGCGTTTTCACGCTAATAGTACAAAGATTATGTTTTTACAGACATTCCGATTGCCAACTAATAATTCCAGGTCTCATCAGTATTTACAGACATTCTGATTGCCAACTAATAATTCCAGGTCTCATCAGTATTTAACCAGACCCCGTGTTGTTGGACATTTACCTTGTGTCCAGGTTTTTGCTTTTAGGAATAACGTTACAGGAAAATATTTGTGCAGTAAGCTTGTTTATTGTGTTTTTTGAAGCTTTTGTTTTCCTTGCCATATATTTTTAGGAGTAAAGTGAACCAAGTAGAGAAGAGTCTATGATCTAGGGTGATGGGAGCTGCAAAAAAAAAAAAAAAAGTTTAAATATTTTCAGACTCTTGGTACATGTGACAGAGGCTTGTTTTAGGACCTTCATCCACTTCCCACTTGCCCAGGCCGGCGTCTGTAACAAAGGGTGTGGAGCAGGGAGGAGACTGGCCCTGGAGTTTCATCCTGGGGTTTATTTCTTACTCCCCAGGGACCCCTTCAAATCAGCATCCTCCTCTGGGAGGATTAAGGAGCTGCTGTGCCTAATGTGCTTTGGGATGCTCCAGCGAAAGACGGTGGATAAATAGAAAGTGACACTGCGTCTCCCTCCCTGGCCCTCATTTTTTTCCTGGCTGCTGCTCGCATGTAATTTGCTCTCCACCCTCCTCCCCTCTAGTTTTCGTGCTCTGGCCACTTTCCGCACCTTCGTCCTGGGCTCTCCCTGGCAGGTTTTCCTTGAGCCAGTTTGAGCTCCTCCCAGCTGCTCTGTGCCTGGTTTCTCTCCAGGGCCACTACCCGAGGCTCCTTACTGAGCATCATTTGGAAACCCGGAGTGTCAGAAGATGACGCTGGGGGACGCCAGCTCCAACCACTCCAGTAACAGCCTCTGCATCTCCAGCTTAGGGAAAGATTCCTTTTATTTATTTTGTTTTTATGTATCTTTTTTTTTTTTACTAATCAGCTGGATTTAAGATGCAAGGAAAAGTTTTCTACGAGAGGTTGGTTTCCCTGGTCTCCACATGCATTGCTAAAACCTCTCTGAGAGTACAGCCTCTCTTCCTCTTGCCATCGGATCCAAAGGGAGCCTAGTTTGAGGCTTAGAATTAATCCAAATGTGACATTCATTATAAGCCTTGGTACCATTCCCCAGGACAAAGCAGTCACTGTGTGAATGCTAAGATCCATGCCCCCGCCCCGCCCCCCCGGCCACCCCGCCACACGCAAATGAGGTAGCCACACGCCACAGCAGGACTGTGCGGACAATCGAGGTAAAGGACGTGGGGAAGGAGCCCCCGGCTGCAGGTGTTTCATGCCGGGGCGACTGCCTGCCCCTCTAGTGACACCGTGACAGCGCCACTCTGTGCACTTGCTGTTCTGCTGCTTTATGTCTAATAAAGACAAATAGAACAGTGAATCTTGTCTAAAATGAATAAACCTTGTTTCCTGTATCTTAGTTTGTGTTTTTACTTTTTAAATTTATGTACGTGCTTGTTTCTGTGTGCTAGGAGTTCAGTTGCGCTTGTCTTCATGAACAGAACCATTTTTTTTAATAAAGCTTATCTAGCTCATTTTCTGTGTCTTTTCTTTCTCTTTCTTCATAACATTTCAAAAATAATTGCCAGTAATTTGGTAAGTTCATTAACTAATTCTCTCCTAGTCCAGGGATCCATATCACTGCTGATTTGTATATATTCAGTTTGTCCAACAGCTCTATTGATGAAGTCCTCATTACTTGCTGCGTGTCTGCAGAGAGGAATGTCGTAAGTGCAAAGTGAGCGCGCCGTGTCTAACTTCTGTTTTTCTTGTGTATCTATAGATTTCCTTTTACGGGGCCTTTCCTGCCCACCGTGTGGGGTCTGCCAGTAGGGTCGCTGCCTCCACAGCATTTATATTCCTGAGAAGTTTGCTTGGTTTATTTCCCCTGGTTCAGGGCTCTGAGTTCATTTGTTGAGGTCAAGGATGCTGAATTCTCGGGAAAGAAAATTTAAAAGAATGCGGGGGGGGGAACCACCAAACCAATCCCACATCACAGATAGGGTAGAAAAAGAATGTAAGGTCCCCCGTACACACTGACAGTAAAGCTTCCTCCCACCCCCTCCCTCACCGTCTTCCTCTTAGGACTGGATCGGGGATGAGCCCGTCTGCGCTGGCGGCAGGCGCAGTCAGGTGGTGCCCTTCCCATGTCACCAGGTTCTAACAGGGACTTGGGAGCACAGACCCGGAATGGGCTTATGTGATGTGTTGAGTAGAAGACAGGAGTGAAAAGTGGAGTCGTGGAGAGAATCCTGGACTAGAAATCAAACTTGCTAGGGTGTGACCTTGAAGAAGTCATTTAACCTCAGGGTCCTCATTAGTAGTACAAGCTGGTCTGGAAGGATGGTCCCGTCCTGAAGCAGCTGTTTCTAAGTAGAAGCGTCATAGACTTGGGTTAGCACAGGTGCAAAATGTTGTTCGAGTTCATTCAGGCGTTTATTGCCCGGCTATGTGACAGGCACTGGTCGAGGTTTAGCGAAGAGCTCTTTTGGCAGGTGACTCGGTCTCTAGGTTGGTTTCTGTAGCCCTCTCTCCTGCACAGTTCTGCATACTCTCACTTGGTTCTGCTCAAAGCCCATTGCGCCCACTGGACTTGCCTCTATTAATCCCAGCTGGTACTTCCGGAAGCCCAGGCTCTGAACTGATTTTCAGGCTTGACATCGCTTCCCGAAGGTTCCCGTTCTCTAAGGGGAGAGCCCAGCCCGGCAGGAGGGCAGAAGCCCCCGTGCTCATGAGCACGTGCCTCCTGGGGCTTTAAAGCCTGGCTCTGGAGAGCAGCCTCCAGCAATGCCAGGTGCATTAGTATGCAGGTGTCGCCGATTCTGAGCACAAAGCAATTAGCCTGCTGCTCTGCAGTTTCTGCCTTTCCACTGCGAGTGCAGCTCCAAGCTTTGGCTCTTTTCCCCGCATGGGCAGCCACCTTCCTGTCCTGTGGGCAGCCCAGGAGATGCGTCTTCTAACCCCAGGAGTGGTCCTGAGCATCTAGACCAGAGCTGCCCGGTAGAACTTTGTCCCGGGCTGCGGGGTCAGAGTCTCCACACACTTGTGCTCCTCCCGCCGGCGGGCCAGGAGGCTGGAACCATGACTGTCTCCACCGATTTCTTGGCCCTAAGACGTGGGGTAAGTGGAGGGGACGGGGAAGCGAGTGGTTCCCTGCCCAGGCGCCCAGAGTGGTCCACAGCGAGCGAGAGGCTGACTCAGCACCGTTCTCCCCAGGGATTCAGCTGGGAACTGACTCCCTGACGCCGTAAAATCATTTTCCAGTTTGACTCTTGTGTCCTTTAAAGTTGTAGCACACTGTTCTTGGTTTGAGGAGCTAACATGTAAGGCTAATACGGAACACTTTAAACGTGGTAACTCCGAGTTCATATTGTTCGAGGAGATAAGCAGAACGTAGCAGGCGCTTTTGAATTCACTTATCAGCGTTCTCGCAGGCCCCCGGCCCTCTGCGCCCCTCCTAGGTGCCGTGATGTTCTCGGAGGATCTTGGAAGGGGAGGCTTCCCCAGGCTGTGGGGCCACCGCTTCATCTGCTCACCTTGCCAGTGAGGTCAGGCTCCGTGCCCGGGAGTTCTGGGGCCCCGGCGTGTGCACAGGACGCTCCTGCCGGCAGGGCAAGGGGAGGGGGCCGAAGCCCCCCATGCCTCGGCGTCTCAAGCCTTTGGAGCCCTGGGGAGAGTGTGCACTTTAAGGTCACATCCCCATCTTCCAGAAGGGGGATGAGAGGGGACAGATGTAAGCCCTAGTTCTCAGGTATATAATTAAACCGAGAATTTCCTTCCTGAAGTTACAAAAAGAGGCCAAGGACGGCCTAATTGAAACCTCTAGATCGCTTCTCCAAGAGTGGTCTGAGCAAGTGGGCCGAGGTGGGTTCGCGACTCTGGCTAGTGGGATGGCCCGAGCCAGCAGGGCCCTGGTGTGGCCGCTGGGCGCCGTCCACAGGCGGGAGGGGCTGACTGGCAGGGCAGGGTCACGCTGCTCCCTCGCAGGGCGGGCCTGGGGTTCTGGCCCAAATGGAGAGGCCCATGGGGAGCAGCCTCGTCCCCGTCACTGACCACTCCCCGAACAGCAGCCCACAACGACGGGTCTCAACTGCCACTAAAAGTGTGCGCCTCTGTATTTACGAAGCTGTTGGCCAGCCTGGCTCTTCTGAAGTGGCTCATTGCCAGAGGAGAGATGGTGAAACAGTGATGCCTCATGAATTGTGGATATGGCTGCTAATTAGAACCCAGGTGTGTGTGCTTCATACCTGTTTCTACACTTGCTCCAGAGTGGAAGGACTTTCTCATCTCTCCACCTCTCCCCCACCCCCAGAAGAGAATTTCAACTTTAAGACAAACAACTTCATTTACAAGTGTGTCTCTAATTAGCTGCAGAATTAGGAAAGCTGAGTTTTCCCCCATAGATCGGCTAAACCCTCGAGGGAGACTGGTGGAATAGAGAGAATCGCATTTCCAATTATTTTGTTGAATTGCTAATTTAGTTATTGTGCCTGGTGTAATTGTGATGGGTATTGGGTGTGCAATTCAATTTGTTTTAAATATTTGTGGGAAGGCTGATCAGTAATGGAGCTGACCTATTTTGTGGCCCAAATTGAGGAAAAAAAAGACTAAAACACAACAGCCACAAAGATATAGTTTGTTTCCATGTTTATTTTGATCTCTCTCATCCCTCTTAAGACCATTGATGCAACAAAAGGATTAAATTAAAAGATGACAGTACTTTGATCTTCTCCCTTTGAAAGCTCAACTGTCCTTGGTAGTTTAATATGCAGATATTTTAGGGTAGAGTTTAGATGCATTGCTAGAATTGTAGTTTTTGCCTCTCCAAATTGCATTTCTGTGTGTGTGTCTAGAAGTGGTTTGGTGGTTTTTGTTTTTGTTTTTTTTTGAGACAGGATCTCACTAGGTCACCCAGGCTGGAGTGCAGAGTCATCATAGCTCACTGCAGCCTCGAACTCCTGCAGTGGAGCCATCCTCTCATTCCCTAGTACCTGGGACTACAGGTGCACACCACCACGCCCGGGATCTTGCTATGTTGCCCAGGCTGGTATTGAACTCCTGGCTTCAAGCAATCCTCCTGCCTTGGCCTCCCAAAGTGCTGGGATTACAGGCGTCACTTTTGACGTCTGTAAAAAGTGGGTGTATCTGCAATACAAATGGTGCAAAGTCATTATAGCCACAAGTTCATGACTTTTACTGGGCAAAAGTCCATTGCAGAGCCCATAACCTTCCCTCCAGGCAGCACCATGTGCAAGGGTTGGTGACTAGAAGCCCCACCCCAGGTGGCATTTGCACAATGCTCTGCCCACAGGAGGCCCTGCTCCTGGTCGAATCGAGCCTGTGCAGTTGTGAGGAGGGTTGGGTGGGAGGTACCCTCACTGCTGGTACCTCCTTGAGGGCCGAGCTCCAATTTCCCTCTTCAGCCAGTGTCTGGACCCGAGGGAGGATCTGGGACATAATGCTGCTTACCTCCCTACTGTGTGCTGAGTGATCCTGTCTGGGCCTGGGGCAGGGCTGTGGCCTCCAGGGAGGAGCTGTGCCAGTACCAGGCGTTGCTGCAGTCAAGGTCGTCTGCAGGTGACCGGAGCCCCTCACCCTCAGCGGCATCCGGCCAGTGGGGCTTGCTCAGACACAGGCCAGGGCTTGGCCGGGCTAGGTCAGAGGGTGGCAGACCAGGGCAGATTTGGAGGAAACAGTAATAATAAAATGGGTCATAGAAGCAGCTGTTGTGAAGAATTTGATCCTAAGGATTCATTCTGTAACTCTGTCAGTTTAGGAACGTGTCAGTGCCATGCTGTGGAGACGTTTGAACTTGGTGATCCCTGTGTGAGCACTCACTGGGCTCCGCAGGAACCGGGGCACAAGTCCTTCTCTGTTCCCAAGCCCTTCTGGAGGAACCCGGCGGGACGGCTCACAGCCGGCTCCTGGCGCTGAGGAGGGGGGAGGCTGGGGAGGGCGACAGGTCAGTGCAGCTGACCCCTGCTGGTCGTCGTTTTTGAGGTGTAATTTACACACCATACAATCACCCACGGTAAACCTACAATCCAGTGGTTTCTAGCAAATCCGTGGAGTTGTGCTACCATCAACACATTTCACTTTTAGAACGTTTCATCACCCCATGCCCGTTGGTAGTAAATCCCTGCTCCCAGCCCCAGGAAATAACTTACCTGCTTTCTATAGCTATGAACGTGCCTTTTCCGAACATTTCACATAAAAAGAATCGTACAGTGTGTCGTCTTTGTGTCTGGCTTCTCTCACTTGGCGTAAGGTTCACCTGTATGTTGTAACATATGTCAGTAGTTTACTCCTTTGCATTGCTGACTGGTATTCCACTGTGTGGATACACACGCTCTGTTTATCCATTGACCTCTTGACAGGTCTGAGTTGTTTCCAGATGGTGGCTATAATGTATAAAGCTGATAGGAACAATCACAAGTCTTTGTGGAAAGTGTTTCCCTTTTCCTTGGATAGATACATAGGCATGGAATTGCTGAGTATGTAAGTGTATGTTTCACTTATTAAGAAGTCGCTAAAGTGTTTCCCAAAGTATTGCTTTATTCTCACCGAAAAGTGTGAGGGTTCGTTTCTCCACACCCTGCTAATACTCGTGATTGTCTGACTTCAGAATATAGACGTTCTAGTAAGTGGTGGACTCTGATTGTAGTTTAATTTACATTTTCCTAATGAATAATCATTTTGAACATCTTTTCATGTGTTGATTAGTTCATGTATCTTTGGTGAAACACCATTGAACATTTTTTGCTAATTATTTCACATCTTTTGCTCATTTTTAATTGTTGTCTTATTGCATTGTAAGAATTCTTTATATATCCTAGATTCAAGTTACAAGATATATGGTTTGCAAATATTTTTTTGCCAGTCTGTGGCTTGTCTTCGTTTTCTTAATGATGTCTTTCGAAGCACAAAGATTTTTAATTTTGATGATACCTAATTTATTGATTTCTTTTCATGTGTCATATCTAAGAAATCTTTGCCCAATCCAAGCTCACAAAATTTTTCTGCTATGTTTTCTTTCCAACAAGTTTATGGTTTTAGCTCTTACAATTAAGTCAGTAATACATTTTGAGTAGATTTTTGTGTATGTTGTGAGAGTCTAAAAATATGATTTTGTGTATAAATAGCCAATTGTCTCAGCACCATTTGTTGCAAAGACTGTTCTTTCTGCCATTGAATTGTCTTGACTCCTTTGTTGAAAATCAATTGACCGTAAATGTAAGGATTTATTTCTAGACTCTCAGTTATGTTCCATTGAATCTGCTTGTTTTTATACTTCTGAACACTTTGAAATCAGGTAGTTTAAGTCCTCCAACTTTTCACCAAAATTGTTTTGACAATTCTGGGTCCCTTGCGTAGGCATATAAATTTTAGGATAAATTTGTTAATTTCTATAAAAATGCTGGGATTTTGATAGGGATTACAATTGAATCTATAGATCAATGTGGGGAGAATTACAATCTTAACAACATTCTTCTAATCCATGAACATGGACTGTCTCTTGTTTAGTTTCTCTCAGCAGTGTTTTATAATTTTAGCGCACAAGTCTTTGAACTTCTTTTGTGAAATTATTCCTAAGCATTTTATTGTTTTCAATGCTATTGTCAATAAAATTTTCTTAATTTCATTTTTTGATTTCTCTTTGCTAGTGTAGAGATATAATTGAGTTTTTGTATGTCGATCTTGTAGATTGTGACTTTCCTGAATACATTTATTAATTCTAGTTTTTTCAAAATGGATTCCTTATGGCCAGGTGCGGTTGCTCATGCCTGTAATCCTAGCACTCTGGGAGGCCGGAGCAGGAGTTAGAGACCAGCCTGACCAAGAGTGAAACCTGTCTCTACTAAAAGTAGGAAAAATTAGCTGGCCAACTAAAAATAAAAACAAAAAGTTAGCCAGCCGTGGTGGCGAGGGCCTGTAGCTGGGAGGCCGAGGCAGGAGGATCGCTGGAGCCCAGGAGTTTGAGGTTGCTGTGAGTTAGCCTGATGCCACGGCACTCTAGCCTGGGTGACAGGGTGAGACTCTATCTCATAGATAGATAGATAGATTCCTCAGCTCATGCTATTTGTGAATAAAGGCAGTTTTAATCCTTTCTTTCAAATCTAGAAGCCTTTAGTTTTTACTTAGCCTAGTGCACTGGTCAGAACCGCCAGTACAATGCTGAAAAGTTTAAAGAACAGGCATTTTTGCCTTGTTCCAGCTTACAGGGAAAAGCATTCACTCTTTCACTAAAACATGAGGTTATTTGAGGTTTTTCATAGATGCCCTTTCTCAAGGTGAAGAAATTTCTATTCCTAATTTGTTGAAAGTTTTTATCTGGAACGGGTGTTGGATTTCCAAATGCTTTTTATTGCATCTGCTGAGATGATTGTGTGGTTTTTGTCCTTTTTTACTCTATTAAGATGGTATATTACATTAATTGATTTTTGGATGTTAAACTAACTTTGCACTTCTGGGACAAATCCTGCCTGGTTATAGTGTATACTTCTTTTTGTTGTTAATATGTTGCTGGATTCAGTTTGCTAATTTTTTTTTTTTTTTTTAAGAGACAGAGTCTCACTATATTGCCCAGGCGAGAGTGCACGCAGTGGCTGTTCGCAGGCACGATCATAGCGCACTACATCCTTGAACTCCGGTGTTCAAGTGATCCTCCTGCCTCAGCCTCCTAAGTGGCTGGGACTACAGACATGTGCCACTGTGCCGAGCTCAGTTTGCTAATATCTGCTAAGGATTTTTACATATATGTTCATAAGGGTTATAGGTTTGTAGTTTTCTTGCGATGCCTTTGTTTTGCTTTGGGTATTAGGATAATACTGGCCTTGTAGAATGAATTGGAAACTGTTCTTCTGTATTCTGAAAGAGTTAGTGAAGGATTGGTATTACTACTTCTTTAAATATTTGATAGAGCATCCACCAGTGAAGCTTTCTGGGACTGGGCTTTTCTTTGTGGGAAGATTTTTTTAATGACTATTTTAATTTCTTTATAGGTCTATTTGGATTTTCTCTTTCTTAAGTCAGTTTTGATAAATTTGTATCTTTCTAGGAATTTGTTCATTTTACCTGAGTTATCTAATTTGTTGGCGTAAAATTGCTCAAAGTATTAGTTTATAATACTTTAATTTTTTTAAATAATACTTTTAATTTTGACAGTGTCAGTAGCAATGCGCCTCTTTCACTGTTGATTTTGGAAATTTGTGACTTCTCTCGTTTTTCAATTTTGTTGCTCTTTTCAAAGAGCTAACTTTTGATTTTTTTGGCTTTTTTCTATTGTTTACCGTTTTTCATTAGTGTTCACTATAACCTTTATTTTTTCCTTTATTCTTCTTGCTTTGGGTTTAGTTCCTTTTTTCTTCTTCTTTTTTGGTTTCTTAGGGTGCAGTGTAAGTTACTGGTCTAGATCCAGACCTGTTATTGGTGAATTGTCCATTTCTCCTTTCTATTCTGTCAGTTTTTGCTTTATATATTTTGGGTCTCTGTTGTTAGATATGTATACGTTTATAATTGTTGTATCTTCCTGGCAAATTTATGCTCTTATCATTATAAATGTTCCTCTTTGTCTCTAGTGGTATTTCTTAATGTATTTTTTTTGCAATATTAATATAGCTGCTCCAATTCTTTTGTGGTTATGGTATATGATTTTTTATACTTTTATTTTTAAGCTGTTTGTGTCTTTGAATCTAATGTGTTTTTCTTATAGACATGTAGTTGGATTTTGTTTTTTTACCCAGTCTGACAGTCTTCATCTTTTGATTGGAAGGTTTGGTCCTTTCATATTTAACATAATTATTGATAAGCATTTTGTTCATTTGTTTCTCCTTTACTGCCTTTTGTGTTAAATAGTATACCATTTTCTGTTTTTTAGATATATTGATTTTTTTTTT
>CAUYSK010057679.1:0-63819 GCA_963575035.1 Avahi laniger
TGTTATTTGCAGACTCGGTAACTTCCTCTCCCTCATTCATACCCTGCTAGTGTGCTTCAGTAAAAGCACACCAGTCACCAAAATGCCCCACATCCTGCCTTACTTCTATTTTGAAGTTTCTATTACTGTTTAAAAAAATCAGATTTCCAGGCCGGGCACGGTGGCTCATGCCTGTAATCCTAGCTCTCTGGGAGGCCGAGGCGGGCGGATTGTTTGAGCTCAGGAGTTCGACACGAGCCTGAGCAAGAGCGAGATCCCGTCTCTACTAAAATTAGAAAGAAATTAATTGGACAACTAAAAATATATAGAAAAAATTAGCTGGGCATGGTGACACATGCCTGTAGTTCCAGCTACTCGGGAGGCTGAGGCAGGAGGATTACTCGAGCCCAGGAGTTTGAGGTTGCTGTGAGCTAGGATGACGCCACGGCACTCACTCTAGCCAGGGCAACACAGTGAGACTCTGTCTCAAAAAAAAAAAAATCAAATTTCCTTGGAAATTAACGTTTCATTAGGTGACATTTTATAGAAGGTAAAAGAAAGGAGAATCGTTGCTGATTTCCTGACTTTCCTAGGCCAGAAATTCTCTAATGTAATTATCTATATTATGAAAGTTAAATATGACAGGGTTGCATAGATTTGGAAAAGTGTTGGGAAAGTTGACTTAAATCACCCATATAGAAGCCATTTATACAACTACAATAAGCCATAAAATTATTTTTTACATCTATACTGAATCTATTTTTATTTTCAATGTATGTTTTCTGAAATAATCAAGGTGAAAGCCTCAGATTTTTGCTATGAATAAACTATAGACAGTCACAGTGTATCAACTTGACCTAACTACTTTCTGAGCTGACAAGTCTCAAGCATCTGATGAAAACAATATCCACTCCTGCCCCAGAGCAGAACAATATGTGGACAGGATTTAATGGTGCTCTAAAAAGTATTCAAAAGAATGTTGAAAACCTTTTTAAATATATTTTGCTTTTTATAGGTAGACAATATGCTTTTAATATTTGATTTTCCATTTATTATTAGAAAAATTTCTCAAATGTTTTGACACATTTTGAATTACAAAACTAACAAGTTTTTAAATATTAATAATAAAATATAGATATACTACCTTCAATATGGCAGGAGGGAGGATTACAGGTGGGAAGAGCAATAGATCCAAATGTGGAGAGAGGGAGAGAGAAAGAGAAAGAATCTTTGCCAAAGGAACTATCTGCTGTAAAACTGAATAATTTTTTTCTGTGAATACTTCATATAGCTTTAAAATTAGGTCAATATTTGAGAAGAACGGGTATAAGAAATCCATATCTTTTAGGTTAGAAAATATCAAGGAAGAAGTTGGGTAACCAAAAAAAGAAACTGGCCAAAAGAAACCAAGAAGGATTGCAAGATGTGTAAAATGCCCCAAAGGTAGCTATACATACGTGTATAACTGACATTTTTCCCAGTTCAACCCATGAGGCTGCTATATTTCTCACTCAGTAAAAGGAAATAAGCCTAACTTACCCTGATGAAAAAGAGATCCCTTTAACTAAATATTAAGATATACTAGATTTCAACATCTCCCTCTTTACCAACATTCAGTAAATATTTATTTTTACTATTAATCTCGAATCCCGGAATCATGCTTGTGCAGAGATGTGACAAATCCTAAAGGAGTCCTCCAGGTAAAATTTATGCAGCCAACATATAACTTCCCTTTGGATTCAATTTCAAAGAGAAACTTTGAGTTTTAAGGCTGGTAATGTATTTTGGGAATCATGTTATCTTTCTGTCTTCCATGATGGTTCCAAAATTAAGTAAAGCTCTTTTCCTGCTCAGAAATATCTATTTTTAGAAGATTGGTGTAAAAGGTTTTCAGGTCATTTGAAACTAAATCCCCTACATCACAATATAATACCAAATTGCTATAAATTCAAAATGATCTATGCCAGAAATCCCGAGTCTGATATTCATGATCGTGACCTCTTTTATTTTTATAATAACAGAATATATGTATAATTTGCTTACTATTTAAAAATGTATCTTATTACTTTTCTCTTACTTCTTATAACATTGTCCTGCCCTTAGGGTAATATAATCCTTCATTTTAGAGGAATATACCAACAAAATAAGAGAAATTATAGAAGGTTATTTCACTAGATATAATTGCAAGATTAATGCCCAGATTAAAATCTTCAATTCAAATACTACCCATTGAAAATGTATGTATGTATCTTAGAGAATTTTCACTTTTACAACCATTTTCCTTCATTGAAAATAAGCTTACTCAGATGCATACTGTAGATTTTATTTTATAACAGATATTTAACTAAACTATGTCTCCCACATGACTACTTTTGACCCAAGTATAATCTTCAGGGATTTGCAGAAACAGATATTAACATTGAGAAAGAAAAAAAGTTTATGCATCCTATCATATAGATCATCATAGCAATCTAGCTGTAATTGTCTTTCCCTTTGATTTCCCCTTATCCATTACACAAACTAAGTGATTCTATCTGCAAAATATTAGGCAAAATCTTTTGGTTTGGGATTAAAAGCCTCCAAAAGCTAGTATTACAAAGATCAGCTAAGTACAATGTTTCTTGTGGCTAGTGGGAATTTATTTTGGCAATCCTCCAAATCAGAACTGATTTAGAGAATGAGAAAGACCCCTTAATGACAGAGGAGGCGGTGAGGGGGTGGGGTCCAACAAAGGAAAGTTTATATATAGTTATCTACTTCCCTTATTTAGGAAAATAGTTGCACAACTTAGGGCACTCATGAGCTTGGATTTTCACATTGTACCAGCTTTTTCAAATTGCATATACGTAAGTGTGTGTGCTATTGTATCTTATGCATATATATGAATTATGTATACACATATAAATGTAGTTATGGTATTTAGTGTGAATAAACATTTTATGGATATTTTCCATTATGAAGCATATATCAGAACCCAGCAAAGTTTTTAAAGCATATTCCCCATTAACTCATTTATGATGTTGACAAGTGTCATATTAATAATGATCAGATGGTGTGTCCTAGAACTCTTCAGTGTCCTTCCACGCCCAATATATAGGGTTACATTTTTAAAATTACAAATTAAAGAAACATTACTATCTTTCCATTCAAGAGACACAAATTAGTTATGAATGCAAATAAATGAAGAAATCCTGAAGGAAACATCTTGGACAAATTCAGACATGAATGCACGAGGAGAGTAAGAAAGAGAGTGTAACTAAAAACCTTCAGTTCTACTCCCAACTTGCCCAAGTGCTCATAATACGCAAGCACTTTACTCCCCCTGGAGCTGTTTTCTTCAAGAGCATTTTCATATATATTGTCATATTTTAAATTTCACAGCAACCATGAAACATACAAGAACAATCATTATTCCATTTTAGAAAGATGAAAACAAGACTACGTTAGGTTAAGTAAGTTGTTTGAAGTCATAGCATCAAGATTAGAATCCTCAGGTCCAACTATAAGACTGTGGTATTTCTATAGACACACCAAGCACAAATGCTTCCAGCAATGTGTGGATTCCTCAGTGAAATGTTTATCCTTGAACATGACACAAATAGCAAGTAAGTGAACTGGGGAAATCAGACTTGATTCACATCTTTTATTCTCAAGTCATGGTCATTAACTGCTCAGTCTTTAAATATCTTGCAAACTCTATTGCTGCTTTTTCTTGGGCCAACAGTAAGCACTTTTATAATACATTACGATTTAATTTCTCTTTATTCATTATTATGCAGCTGGAGTAGAAGAAAGACATTTCTTGCCAAAAAGAGAATGAGGAAAGATTGACTCTTCTAGGTGTAAATTGTGTGAAGAAGTAGATAGAAGAACAGGATGAAACTCATATGTTTTGACTTAAGTACTCTAGGCACAAGTCCTGGAGAAGGGAGACGTGTTAGATATTTTGAGGGGAACATCTAAAGCAAAAATACTTTGTCCTAGTTCTCATTCGGAACTCTAGGAAGAGAGGGCTTTGTAGCAACTCCACCACTACCATTGACTTACTAGTTCTCAAAGCAGAACAATGGTGATGGGCTGAGGAAGGACCTGAGTTAACACTCCCAAGCTGTCCTCTCCTATGGTGCAGAAGGGACTTAAAAATTCCCTTGTTCCCTAAAGTGAACATGGAAAATATTAAACAACTGAGAGTCCAGTTGGGGAACATGCCAACAGTGTGGGAAAGGCAGATGGTAAATGGGGGTCCCAGCCTCACCCTAGACATTCTTCAGAGCCAGGAGAAGCCAAGATGGCACAGGTTAGAAAGTGGGCTGGGTGAGCTCCTCATAAGTACAAAACTCAGGCCCCGAAAACAGACCATGAGGTGTACCAGTTGTGAACTACAGCAAGTGAGAGACCAGGATACCCTATAAACTATCCACCAACCACGCCTCAGCAGAGACCAGCTACCCAGCAGCCAACATCAGCACAAAATCAAGAGCAACTCTCCCACACCAGTGCCCTGGGAGTGTCAACATTTCCCATGGCCCTAATTGCTACCTGGGGAGAAAGGGAAAAGGTCTGCAGAGTAATCAGAAAATTGAAGTTCTGAAGTATCCCAAACCCTGTAAGTTTAAAGATACAGGTTAGGATTTTTTTTTTCCTTTTACTTAGCATATTTAGAACTGGATGTGGAAGGTATTAACATGAAAACTTATACCAGTTATATAATAAAGAAGTAATGTTTTCTTTGACATTTAAATAAACTATACATGCATTTTTTAAACCACTACAGAACCAACATACATTCGAGATTCAAAAAGATGAGAAGTACATAAATAATCCTCTCTATTTTTTAACCTTTTCCTCCTTGGTCTCTCTGCTATTTTTCTTTTCCATTCTCCTACCTTGCCTTTGAAATAAGATGACACAGAACTGAAACACAGAGTGGCCCTTGAAAGTTATGTGTATTTGTCCTGTTCTGCTATTAACTCATTTGGATACCAAAGCAAAGAAATTGCATTTTTCTGCACTTTATTAAATGCTCTAAAGTGAGGATTACATACCAATTCACTTCAAACAGAGTTGAGAGCAAGAGCTTTAAAAAAAAAATGCTTGCAAATCACTTTGCAAATGTTATACAATATAAATAAATTCTGTATTTTTCCAACTGCTCCCAAAAGAGAAAGAGGGCCTTGTCCTACTCTCCAGAGGTCAGGACAAAGTTAGGAGAAGAACTCCCTTCTGCTCTGTTACATTTCCTAGTACCTATAGACCAAACCAGATGTTGGCAGGTAGAAAATCTGAGACAGCTGGTTATCCAGCCCCTTAGGGCCAAGTGTTCCAAAAAATCCCTTTTTTTGCAGCATACATCCTGATTCAGAATCTCTAAGCTAATTATCAGGGTTGTGATTCTCAACCTAATCATTTCTACTATGCCTCCAGAGTAAGATGGAATCTAAAAATTAACACTTAGTATGCGGAATTGTACACAGACAAAATGCTGAGGGCGCATGCAGGTTTAAATCGTTAAGGGAGTTGCCATTAATATTTATGTTCCTCTTAGGTTTTTATTAATAAAACCATCAAAAACTATTTACTGAGCTCCTACAGCATGCACTTCACTTGTGTCAGAGAGACAGAAAGAAGGTTTCCTATCCCTTGTTGAACTCAGAATTTACAGAAGTTATAATGCAGACAAAGAAGCAGCTTCACACGTGACCTTGCACAGAAGTGAAAAATCACAGACAAGCAGACTTCAGTTTGTGAATCTGGGCACAGGGCAATTGGTAATTGTTGCTACAGCCCATGTCATTCTTTTCCTGGTCTGTCCAGAAAAACTATGTAGAGTCAACAAGTTTCAAACTGTGTAAGAAAGAATGAAGGAGGTGTGGTTGGCTGAGAAGAGTGTGAAATTATACTGATCACAGAGAACAGGGATTTCAAAAGCTCAGAGGGAAGGAATGGAAAAACATTTTTCTGACAGTGGTTGAAATTTTGCTTAGTACTAAGAAGATATACAATACATATGCAACCCTTTATATATCCATATCAGGACATCCAGTGGGGACAGGGCAGCACAATGGTTAAAAGGGAAATCACATTAGCCAGGGTCAAAACCTGGCTGCCCTACCTACCCCCTCTACGACCTTTGGCAAGGTGCTTACTTACCTGAAGTTTCTTCCTGTGTAAAATGGGGATCATTTTTAATCCCTGGAATTAAGAGCTAACACGTGAAGTTTATATTACAATGCTTGACACAGCATTGAATAAAGTTAATTGCTGCTATTATTGTTGTGATTGTTATTTAGAAGTGGATTTCTGGGATTGGTCTTAGAAAAATGTGAATCCCAATTTCATTTCCAATCTCGGTGTTATGCAGAGCCTAAAGTTTTTTTCACAAAAAGTATAACAAAATTGCTTATTAATCCCTCTAAATGTATGATTCATTTATAAAATAAGTGTATTAATATATTTACATCAATATTTTTTTGAAAATTAAATAATAACATTCAGGTAACATGTTTAACATAGTTCCTGACACATAATAAGTGATTTAAAAAACTGTGAGTTGCTCTTATCACCATTGTCTTTTCTGTTATTTAACATTATCAACTAGGCAAGGAAAAACTGAGCTTCAAATGAAAGACATGATATTGAGGGGGAAATGAAAGAAGGATGTGCGGAGGATATGTTTTTCTGCCCACATTATGCAAACTGAGAGGTGTGGAATTGATTCTTTCTGGGTGCAGATAAAGACTGGGTAAATGATGGAGCTGAGAGAAGCAAGAGCTGTGATCCTGGTCTTACAAGGAATTATGATTATGCTTTTACTACATTCATTGTTTGTGCTAAATGCTTTCCCAACTTTAGCTCTTCTAATCCCCACAACCCTGCAAAATTGGAGCTATTATCATCATCCCTACATTTTCACCAGAGAGAGAGAGCAACTTCCTTAGAGTCTCATGACTTGTAGAAGACAGAGTCAGGACCCGAAACCAGGTCATTCTAACATTGGTTCAGAGTCTTATCTACCATGCGACACTCAGAACTTTGAAGGAGGAGTAGAGAAACACGAGGAAACAGAAGAGCAAAGGTGTTTGTGAGACAGTGTCATCAACTTGAAAGCCAGAACTGTCCAAACATTCTCTCATTACAGACACACCCATCCCTCCAGAAATGTTTGGTTTTAATCATTGAAAACTATGTATCATTTTAGAATGTTTTTCTAAGAGATTCAATGTTGAAAATTATTCTAGTCATGCTGGAATCTACTATAGTATTTCACAAAACCTATTCTAAACAGTCCCCAGGTGAAAAGGGAGCTTAGGTCAACTTTGAAAAATTAAGCCTAGTCACCAAAAGCAAGTAACTAAGTAAGGGAATCAGTAAGACAATGCAGAAATGCATACATACGTAAATAAAATTAAGCATTTAAGACAGGAAATCAAACTTAAACAAAACTCAACTACTTACAATCATGAGATTCTGTCTAATCTTCCACAGACATTTTCAATTTCTTCATTAATAAATGTCAAAAGTAAAAAATACCCACAGACTGAAAAACCATGTCATCTTTATGCTAAATAAAAGTACTCTATATTACGCTGTCAAGACAACTCACAATCAATGAAATAATGAATTATGTGACTATTTATCCATGAGTACTATTAAATCAACCATAACAAACTTTTAAATAAATTGAATCCCTCATCTTAAAAATTTCTGGCTATGTGAATATAAAATTATGGACCAGGTAGTAAAGTTTTTATTTTTCCAATTTTGGTTCAATTACTTTTTTTTCTTTTTAACACCAAGTAAATGAGGAGAAACAAGAATTGTAACTTATTTTACTAATAACTTTAGAGCACATATTACAGATTCCAGTTAAATTAAAAATTGAGTCAGGTAGAATACACAATTACATCTTTCCACCATCCTCATTAAATTTCAGTTCAACGGGGAATGCTGTCGTTTCTTCTTCCGATTTTCCTATTATACTTGTATTTTAGGCCAATACTGCTGATCCTCTGCAGCAAGTATCCACAGACCTTCACCAAATGACATTATATTATCGACAAGTACAGTGTTTAATTGTTTCTAATTTTTCCATACAATTATTGCTTTTACGTAAATGATCTGAGATTGTTTCAAAACAGACCCCAGGTGATTACTTGGCAAAAATCAACAGGCAAAGCTGAGGTCTAAAGTTTTCTCACGGGGCATCTCCGCAGTAAATTGTGTTCCTTACAGCAACTTCAGCTATCTAATTTTTCAAATCTTGCTGGAATAACAAGTGGCAAATTAGTGGATCTGTCACATGAATGCTATTTGCAATTTACTTATAGTGCACCCTTACTTCACATTCAAGTTTTGTCTGGATGTAATTGACTTAACAAGCAAGTATTTATCACACTTACTGCTGGAAAACATTAATTACCTTTGATCCTGCTGAACCTCACACCCACTTACTTTAAAAATTTTTGACCAGGTTAAAAAGTTACTTAGATAATTACAATTCATCTTGTATTAGCAATTTTTTAGTATAGAGCATTGCGTCTGCAAGAGTCCCACAAACTTATTTAAACATATTAGAAACCTGAAGCAAAATATATCCATGATTTAACAGTAAATTATAATATTCCAGAAGGTATTGGGCTGTACGGCAAAAGTAAATTCAATGGTTATACCTTTTCAAAGCTGATGAGGTAGAAATATTTTAGAGAGTTTAACATTAGAAGCCTGTGTTAATGTGACCAAGACCTTGATGGGGTGTTGTAACACATTCCTCTTTATTAAAAAAAAATAAATTAAACAAATACCACATGATCTTTAATTAATGGAAGAATCTACACTTTATGTCTCATCTTCAAGACTTATTTGTAAAGATAAGTCTTATAAGTAAAGACTTATAAATAAAGATGAAAAGTTAAAAGTCCTTTCAGGTGTTGGAAGTGTTCTGAACACAATTCAAGCAGTATATAGCATTTAATTACTTGGCTAAAAAATGAACAGGACACCCAAAATATATTTTATGTATAAACGATTGTATATTCAATAACTTGTACCCTAAGTTCATTTGGTTTATGCAAAATTATTAATATGCATTCAACAATTTAAACTATAAATAGGGCAGGTGATTTTCTTCACTTTCGCACTCAATGGACACATGGTAGACTTGGGTATCAGAATGGGGAGATGTGGCTCCCTGTCCTCTCAACAACCACAGTTCACTTATGCCTCCTCTGAGCAGCCCATCGTGCTGACCATGTTCTGGTGTTTCACACTATGCATTTTCAGTGTAGCATGTCCTATGTGCAAAACTAGCTAGTCATTTGTTTTTCAACTAAGGAAAAAGCAATTTTCTAAAACACCTGGAGTTAAATATGGATATTTTGGACTCAGTAACACAACAGGTTATGTCTGTCTCCCATGTAACAACTTTAAGGAAACCATAGTGGTTTTGCCCTATGCAAATTTTTCCCCACTTGTTCAAGAACCTGATCCACGCATGTAGAAGAAGTTTCCATTGTACCTATATTCACTGCAGCCACCTATTATCGCATGGATACCCTAGTACCCTCAGTAGTGCCAAAAACATTTTTCTTCAGTGCAAAATAGATTACATTTAAATATTTATATCTATATGAAAGCATTGCATACCCATAATGCATCACATGCTCATAATGCAATTTGATTTGAATATGTAAATCTCAGTAAATATGAATATCTAAATCTCAGAGCAGATTTCACATAGAAATAGAATATATCTATAATGCAACTTGATATTTACTTAATATTACAGCATAACCCAAAAAGTTAGTGCTAACCATCTACTGACGATTCCCTGCAAATGAGCATTTCTTCACCACACTGAAGAACAGGTCTAGCATTCTATGCCAGAAGATTCTCTAGAACAGAAGACAGAGAAAATTCAATCAGAATTCTTCCTGGAAAGATACAGCTTGCATTTAGGTCATTCTTACTTAAAGGAAAATCAACTATGGTTAAAAAAAAAATCAATAAACAAATATTTTTTTGTTTCTACTATATACAAGGAACTGTCTTAATTATTTACAGGATATATAAGGAAACACAAAATATTTTCTCAAGAATGCAAACTACTTATAAACAAAGTCATATCCACATGAAAAGTAACAAGTAAGTTAGAGGGCAGTTAGAGGTTGTTGTAATATTCTAAAGGAAAAAAGATGAAGGCCCAGAGAAGGTCAGTAAAATTGGAGATGAGGAAGGGTTCTCTGAGAGACACCTAAGAACTAGATTATTCTTAGCAGATAATTGCAAAAACCAAATCTTTATGTGGAGTGTGACAGAGAGGTCAAAACTGACTCATTTCTAACTTGGAGTGGATGATGATGACATCAACATAGAAAGCACAGGAACAAGAAAAGATTTGGGGTGGGAAAGACAACACTGTTTTTGCTTTGTTGCTTTTGTTGCTAGTTTTTAGTATGGGGATTTGGGGGACTTTTAAAATAGAGATATTTTAGAGAAAGTCACTGATTATCTCTCTAAAGTAATTTAGCAGGTTTTACTCAACTGTGAATCCTTGTCATATAGATGATTATTGAACCAATGGACAGAAATATAATGAATTGAACCTAGCAATGTCCACATTTAGAGGCCCTCAAGAGGAATAAGAATGGTGAGGTGAAGGAAAGAAAAATTTGTAAGACAGGGAATTTTGAGTCCAGAGAAAAGAATAGTTTTAAGAAAGAGGGTCTGTCTGCTGTTATGTTGAGGTCAAAGAAGATGAGAAAAGAAAAAAATTGGTATTCTTTTGAGCAATTAGGTTGTTTACACCTTTGAGAAGATAAGGAAGGAGGAGGGGAAAGCCATATTTTATGCTAACAAAAAGGAATTAAGGGTTAAAAAATGATATTAGACATATAGATCCATCACAAGAACGGAGAGAAATCAGATAGTCACTACAATAAGGTAGGAAATGTATTTCTCAAGGCAGAGGAGGGGAGAACCTTCCAATGAAAGATGATCAAGAACTAGGCATCTACCCAAAAGAACAAAAGACATTCTGTAAAAAAAGACATCTGCACTAGAATGTTTATGGCAGCACAATTCACAATTGCAAAGATGTGGAAACAACCCAAGTGCCCATCAATACATGAGTGAATTAATAAAATGTGGTATATGTATACCATGGAGTACTATTCAGCCACAAAAAACAATGGTGATCTAGCACCTCTTGTACTATCCTGGATAGAGCTGGAACCCATTCTACTAAGTGAAGTATCCCAAGAATGGAAAAAGAAGCACCACATGTACTCACCATCAAATTGGTATTAACTGATCAACACATAAGTGCACATATAAGAATAACATTTACTGGATGTCGAGCAGGGGGGAGGGCGGAGGGGGTATGGGTATATACACACCTAATGGGTGCAGTGCACACCGTCTGGGGGATGGACACACTTGAAGCTCTGACTTGGGTGAGGGAAAGGCAATATACATAACCTAAACATTTGTACCCCTGTAATATGCTGAAATAAAAAAAAATTTAAATATCTCAAAAAAAAAAAAAAAAGAACTACTATTCCCCTATTCCACGTGCTGCCATCCAGGCTTCTTATCACCATGCCTTTCATCCCCCTCTTCCTGTCTAGACATAGGGATGACATGAGACCAGAGCGGCAAATCACAATACTCATTCTACTTGGCCACCGTAACAGGTTTTAGCAATGGACTTGAAACTCAAACTGAATTCATAAGAATTGTCCTTAAGATTTGAATATGGAGGCTGGGAGAGAGAAGATCTTTTTCCTCCTCTAGGATCACTAGTTATAATAAGCTCTTAGGCCAAAATCTGCTGACAGCTGTATTTCCCAGGAATATGGATGAAACTGTCTGAACAGTGATGCCTACACACACACAAAAACAAAGCCATAAGATAGAGGGAATATCTTGAGGATATTGAGCTATGTTTGCAGTCAGTCCAACCTCTGAATTACCTTGTATTGGTTATATATTGCTCTGTAACGAATTATGCCAAAATTTAGTAGCTTAAAACAACAAACATGTATTATCTCATGCATTTTCTGACAGGGATCTGGGAATGACTAATCTGGATGGTTCCAGTTAAAATCTCTCTTGAATTTGTAGTGAAAGTGCCAGCAGGGACTGAAGTCTTCTAAAGACTTGACTGGGGCTGGAGAATTCACTTTCAGTGTGGTTCACTCACATTGCTGTTGGCTAGAGGCCTCAGTCCTTCACAATGTGGACCTCTCTTCAAAATATGGTAACTGCCTTGCTTTAGAGTGAGTAACCTAAGAGAGAGCAAGGAGGAAGCCACATTGCCTCTCATGGCTTAGTTTCCAAAGCCACATACCTTTACTTTTGCTTTATCTTATTTTTCAGAAGCTGGTTACTAAGTTTGCCCACATTTAAGATGTGAGCTTCACCTCTCAAAGAAAGAAGTATCAAAAAATTTGCAGCCATAATTTAAAACCACCACACTCTCAGTTATATGAATCAATAAATTCTATTTTTTAATTTTCATTTTTTAATTAAAAAATTTGTTTTTGTAGAGACAGGGTCTTGCTATTTTGCCCAGGATAATCTTGAATTCCTGACCTCAAGTGATCCTCCCATCTCAGCCTCCCGAAGTGCTAGGATTAAAGGTGTGAGCCACTGCACCCAGCCAATAAATTCCATTTTTGGCTTATCTTTTATCAGGTTTCTTCCACTTGCAACCAAAGAGTCCTGACCTGTATCTATATCTGAGTCACTAAGAAAGGTTCAGATGTTATTGTTTATTGCTTGTAATCTAGTGAATAGATTTCTTCATCTAGTGCAGGCAGGGCAGTATTACTCTCACTGTCCTTCATCTGTATCATCAGTAGCACCCAAACTGGTTCTATAAAGCAGGACTGTAGCATATAGAAGAGCTAGCTAATCTTCCAGCAGGCCCAGAGCTCTGTGCTATAGATAGGAACTCAGAATCAGTGCCAGGGAGGGACCCGTTGCGCTATCCATTCCCATTCCTTCCCATTGTCTCTCCAAATCTCATATTTTTGAAAAGTTATACCAGAGGAGCAAAATAAAGGATGCTTTTAATGGAAGAAACCATAAATCATGGCAAAGAAATTGTGATTTGGATTATATTTAACTACTAGAAAAAAAAAATCACAAAATTTTAAATTAATTTTTATTTTTATTAAATATATCAATAAATGTTCTTGGTTGCAAACAATAACATCCAAGAAAGTTAGCTAATTTAATCAGAAATAGTTAAAAGTTACTAGGTAACTCATAAAATGCCTGAAGTCCAAGAATTTTATTTGGATGTTACATAAGAATATAAAGCCCAGAAATGAACTAGTCATGAAAAATGCCCCGCACACCATGGGGCTATCATAAGCTGATGGAAAGATCTGTGTGTGGGAAGGTTATTAAATTATTGCTCTTCAGTGCAAGGTAATCTGGTCAAGAGGCAGCTTTTTCACTGGGGAAAACTCCAAAATGTCAGTATTTAGTGATTTTTTTCTGGGGCCATTTAGTTTCCTAAGAGAAGAATCCACTATATTTCTTTTGGGGAAGCTACTGGTATTTTATGAGGGTTGAAGAAAAAGGCCAGGTGAGCTCTTTGTTGAACATCAAGACTTTCACTTATTCTTTCTCTTTTCAGCTCTGTGTTCTATCTCTGTCTTCAGTTAGCATGATTGTTCCTGAATTCAGACCATTCTATCGATTTCATTTCTTGAAAGAATAAACCTCTTTTAAGTCAGGTTAGGTAAGGTGAGGTTATGGTTGCCTGGTGTAACATGGTGTTCCAGTTATCTATCATTGCATGACAAACCACTCCAAAAATTAGTGGCTTAATTTTTATTATTATTATCTCTCATGGTTCTGTGGGTTAACTGAACTTAGCTGAGTGGTTTTTACTTGCAGGAGAGGTTTCTTATGTTGTTGCAGTCAGATAACACTTGGGGCTATAATTATCTGAAGTTTCCGTTGAGGTAGATACCCAAAATGACTTAATCACATGTCTGGCAGTTGATGCTGGCCATAGCTGAAAGTTTAGCCTCAAGTGGTTCCTTCATGTGTCTTAGGCTTCCATGAGCATTGTGACTGGGTTCCAAGAGCAAGTGCTCCAAAAAACAAGGAAGTGAAAACTCCTTAGGCTGGGCCAGAAGACCTCCACAATGTCGTTTCCACCATATTCAACTGGAAAACAATCATAGATCTGACCAGATTCAAACAAGATATCCATCCTCACCTCTTGATGAAAGAAGTTTCAAATAACTTGTGGCCATCTTTAATCTACCACACCTGACTTCACTCAATCTCCTTGTGTTCAGTCCTGCAGCTCACCATGACACCCATCTTCTGCTGTATCTTGTCCCTGCGTCTTAATTCTCTTTGGGTTTTTAACTCAGTTTGTAGCTTCTTTCATTGTGCTGTCAATTTTCTCTGCCCCTGTCTACCCTCCCTCTCCTAAAGACTTTCTTGAACTAACTCAATTTCTATTATCTTTTTCTTATTCTTTGCCCTTATACATCCATACCTTTAAAATTTTTTACTTTAATTTTTGCGACGTTCCACAGGAATGAAAAGATAAATTTATGTGGTGCATTCATCTAAGAGTCCAACAAAATTTATACCCATTGTTATATGATAACAACTTAATTATGTAAAACACTTTAAAACAAAAACAAAATGCACTTTCACATACATCATTTTATTTGGTTCTGATTGAGAGAAAGGCAGGACAGATATTCAACTGATCTCTCTTTCAGAGGTGAACAAGCTGAAATCAGAGACAAAATGATTTGCACAATTTTGCATGAGTAATTCGCTTTCTTTTGAATCCTCTAGGAAAATGTTTTGGACTTAAGTCTAAAGATGACAAGAGCAAGTCAGAGAAAAAGAAACTTGTTTTTCTTTTCTTTTTTTATGTTTTTGAGGAGGAGGTATAATGCATAGAGTTCAGAAAAACTAGAATTTGTATGGCATTTGAGTGGCACATTCACAACCTGAGATTTTTTATATAAATGGGTAGTCATGGTCAGAGTGTGTTAGGAGCCTACTGCAGGCCACTCTGCTTGTTCCGTTCACTTGATCCACATGCTGGGATGTGAGAATTTTTTCCCCGCATCGCTTTGCAGGAGCCCATTTTGGCTGTGCTTATGGTAGTGGCAGAGTTTCAAAGAGGAAGAACTCATAATGTCTCCCAGGCATACTACAAAGGAAATATAAGTCATCAGATAGTTGGATCTGGATCTGGGCCAGGATAACTCAACTCTTCTTGTAGAAGGTGCCATGGGATCTATAGTGATGGCAGGTGATAGAAGAAGTGGGTCCCCTCAGCTTTATGTCTTGTCTGAAAGATGATAACCACGCTAATAAATTTAGTACCACATTCTTTACAGTGCGCTCATCCGACCCCTAGAACAAGGCCATAAACCATAATGGGGTCCACGATGCTTTCTATTATTAAACATTCATTTCTGCTCTTCACTTTTTCTTCTCTTCTGGCAAAATTTGACTTTATTGATTATGATTTGTGGAGAGATGGGAGAGGGCAGGGGTAGAAAAAA
Organism: Avahi laniger; assembly: GCA_963575035.1. Classification (NCBI taxonomy): domain Eukaryota; kingdom Metazoa; phylum Chordata; class Mammalia; order Primates; family Indriidae; genus Avahi; species Avahi laniger. Next base: position 15,537 of record CAUYSK010057679.1, read on the forward strand.
GATCCATTTTTTAGAAATCTGAGAGAAATTGTATGTCCATCAAAATAAAATCCAGGCTCTCTAATGGGGAAGACAAAACATTTTGCCATTGTATCTGCCATAAATACATAGACATGGAGTCTGGGTGGGGACATTCCTGAGTCTTTTCAGAGTGTGTTATCCACACTCTAATTAGGAAAATCATTGGGTTTTTCTTTTAGTAGTTAATAGCAGTTAGAATATGTACGACCCTACCTGTCTGATTTTTTCAAGACAGGAGAGCATCCAGAAAAGTTTGTGGGATGTGGCACTGAGCACCAGAGAGAGGCTGAGTTTGTCAAGAAAAATGGGAAAAGAATAGAAGAAAGGTGTTGAAGAAGATATTATTTGGGTTTCTTGCTCTGATACTCAACACTGAAAATTTGCCATTCCAGTTGCTGGAAGCAAGGCTCGAAGGGTTATTTTCTTCCCTGCTGGTCTCTCCCTTTATAGTTTAACCAGTCACCTCCTCTCCAGACACACCATCAACACTCGAATACCAGAGCCATACCAAATTTTCACCTCTGATACTCCCTCATGGTTTGAGAGAAACTGGATACTACTCTCAAAATAGAATTAAAGAGCCATTAATGATGATAAAATAGTAGATGGAAAAATCTTAATTCCAACTCCTTTCAGTAACTGAAGATGCTAAAATATTCTTCCACTCTGAGAGCCATCTTGCAATCAAATTCAATTGTCCTCACTCCTTCTTACCTCTTACCCAAGATTCTTCGTATTTGTGAATGAAAGTCTTTTACAGCAAGAAACGGCATGTTTAGTGAACATGAATTAAGACTGTGGAACAGCATCATGTCTTTTGGAGAAGATTATCAGTCTAGGACTATGCCACATCTCTTGGTGATGTTTCTTTTTTTAACTTTTGGTAGGCAGAAAAACTTTCACCTGGAAGATCAGGGTGAATGAGAACCGGTGAGGAGGAGAGAAGGCTTTGGTAACAAGTAAAGACAGAAAATTCTGGTTTGCTTTGTGAGTTTCCAGAAGGCCCTTAGGCAAGGAGAGAACCAAAGCCAGTAGAAGGAAATTGTGGCGGAAGGGAAATAGACCAGTGGGACTGAGCAAGGCGAAGCGGTTTGCGGGATCCTTTAATAGAAACCTTATCCACTATGTCGGAGAGTGAGTGAACCAGGTGAGCAGTCACAACATGCCACCGGGAGCTTGACGCCGTGTTCCAAGTATAGAGTCCCTGTTGCCATTGTCTGCATTCCTCTCCAGACTTTGAGGAGTGAGGAATTGGTGAGGGGCGAGAGGCTTGTATTGAGGTGCTGAGTAACCAGAAAATGTTGCTAACTATGGTGATTACTTTCTTGATTGTTCTCCTCTGGAACAATCTGGAAAAAAAAATCATATCCTGCATTTATGCTATTTGCACGTGAGAACAAATGAAGTCAGAGCCATGTGCTCTGTTCCTGGTTCTGGAGACTGAGAAAGGCCTTTAAATTGCTCTAATTCCCCCTTCTGTGCGATAAGGGACATCGTAGTCATATAAGTTAGAACCGAATCGTGTACAGAATTTGTATAGACATTAAGTAATTTCTAGGCAAAGAGCACCATTGACTTTTCTTTCAAAACTTTTGTTATGAAAATTTATGGTAAGACAGATCTATGTTTTTATAACCAAAATGGGAGGAAAGAAGCACACAGGTTTTCAACTAAATATTTGGTGACTCAGTCTCAAACTGTGATTTGGGTAAAAACAGATTCCAATAATCTAACACGGATGCGTATCCTCAACTAAGTTAGCTTTGCAAACCAGAAAGTTCTAGCTTTGGGGGATGGGGCTGTGGAGGAGTGGTCAGTGTGCTGGGCTGCGTGATGACAACATGGCCATGGTTTTGGATTCTTGAGGGCCTCACAGATGACCAGAGAGGCATAGGGGTGAACTCATCAGTATATTTTTATATGATCCTGTAGAGCTTGTTTCTTTTTGAGAGTATTAGGAGGTTTGACTGATTCACCCAATATGCTTGCTTCGCTGGAAGCAGAAAAAGCCATGTTCTCTAGACCCCGAAAATGAGAGAGTGGGTGAATAGTCCAGCAATTGGTAGGTAATGTGATCTGCCTTTTGTAGCAAGCCAGAAGCCAGATGTCCCCTCCCCTTTGATCTGAATAACACTTTAGGCTGCAGACAATAAGATTGGTTTTAAATTTATTGTCTCTTTGATTTCTGCATTCTAATGCTTTTTAAATTCTTTACTCAAGACAGGGCTATATATAGGCAACCGGGGTGGCTCAGTGGAGGCCAAAAAAATGCCAGTAGCTTATGAGAAGTGCTGGGCAGAGTCTCGTGCACATTTCTGTGCAAGGAAACAAAGCTGACTTAACTTGAGGCAGGAAATTTCTCTTTTCCTGTTGTTTTACTCCAAAATGAAGTTTCTCACTCCTGGTCCCAGCCAGACCTGTGAAAAAGTTCCTTGCAGAACAACCCCCTTAGCAAAGCAGTAAAGCAGAAGAATCCGATTTAAGCGAAGGAAACGAAATCAGAATGTCTTCCTTCCCTAAGGCCTCTCCAGCTTCCACCCCCACTAGTTTTATTCCTGTCCTTGCAGGCTGTGTCCGTCAGTCAGAGGAGGCCAAGAGTTTGATTTCATTAGTTCTGTTGGTGGTCAAGTTGCAACTGCCTGAACCCAATCTCATCCTGGTGAGAGGAGTTAAATGGCGTTTGGGAATCTCCTTCACTGATATTAGGAGAACACTGTTGACCAGGCACTCAATCAAATTGGTTACAAACATTTTGCCCGGTTTCTGCCCTCGAGCAGATCAAACCAAGAACAGTTGCCCCAAGAAGCCAGCCGGGGAGGAAGAGCAGAGCTGTGGCAGGAAAAGAGGTTGAAGTTGCGCAGCTCTGTGACCTTGAGTAAGTTACAGCTTCTCTTCATCTCCGCTTTCCCTTCTGCAATGGTAGGGAAACTCACATTGACCTGACATTTTATTAAATTAAAAAGCTTTTTCACAGATAGAATGTTATTTGAGCCCAATAACCACCCTGTTTGGTAAACCAGGCCAGCATTCTCTTCCATATTTTAGGATGAGGAAGCCGAGCGAAGGGGGTTCAGGAGTTCGCTGGAGCCACATTACTCATCGGAGACAAAGGCAACACTGGAACTCAGAACTCCCGACCCCTTCCCAGCGCTCTGCCCTCGTAAAGTGCTCACCCTGCCTCTGCCTGCGTACTGCGGGGACCAGAGTAGGTTTGCAAACGGATGCAGTGATTACAGCACGATTCTGATCTTTCCCCCAAGCATCCCCTATGAACTCCCAGAAGAAAGACAAGCCACAAAAGCTCTCAGCGAGGCGAGGACTGAGAAAACAAACAGCCACAGCTGGTTTTTCCCTTCCTGCGTTCTGTGCTGCAGCTCACCTTTGCAGTGTTGGAGCAGAGTTCAGGCTGCCCCTTTGCGTCAACACATCTATTAGGTCTTCCAGTCAGTTTTCGATCAATCCCTTGGATATCAGGTATTAGGCCATAAAGCATTTCTTTCTACTTTATGGATCTGAAATACAAACTATGGCCACAGCTGAAGCTTTTAAGTCTGATGGTGATGGCTCCCAAGAGAGGCTCTTCAGAAACCTGAAGGGTAGTCAGGAGGAGTGTGAATCTGGGAGAGAAGGCGGGCCCTCCCTAGCCTGAATGCTCAGGTCTCCCTAGTACATTTTCTCTGTGGTCACAAAGCTCTGTTCTGCATGTTTTGAAGAAATATGAAGAAACTGTAAGACCCAATTCGTGTATCAAGAGCATAACAGACAAAATGGTGACAAAAGCACTTAAAAAATATGCATGAAGTCGGCAACTACAGGCATATATCTGAACAGCTGTACAGCTCCACAAATACTCGTGGAACTGCAGATGTGACTGGCTTTGCTCATGTTTTGAATAGAGGTGTCTTAAAGTGACTGCTTCAGGGTGTCCTTTCAGACTTGGGACGTATGTGCCTCTTCTCTTTTCCGAAAAATTCATCCCATTGGAACAAATACTTCCTATGTGTGGAATAAATGTCAAAGAGATTCCAACTACATGATCAAGTTACTTTAGTGAGCCTGAGAAAGAACTGTATAGAGACCATGGGATTTTATCTCACAGGACCGGAACCCCTCTTCATATTCAATTCCTGAGAATGAGCATCAGGTCTTAGTTCAAACACACAGGCTCTCCCTCTCACTTCCAATCTGACAAGACGGACTTGGATGGTCCCAATGCTGTGGGCAGGAAAGATGGTGCTACTTTGGATTCTGCATGCAGGAGAGATCACTGTTAATAACTGAGATTGGTATGTGGGTATGGCCTTTCAATCCTGGAATTCCAATACACATGCCATTGCAAAGGAGCCTGGAAATTCAGTGGCATCCGTTGGACTAGCCCAAAGCAAAACATGAAGAGGATAACCAGGAGACACCATTGTAAACTGAAATCATCTGGTGGACTTAGCATAGGGTTGTTTAAACAAGAAAGTAAAGCATAAGTACCACCGTCTTACAGTGTCTGGCAACCTGTTATTTCTAAAGTGCTGCCATCTGATATCATTTGATTTTCAAAACTTTGTGAAGCTAAAGAGATGAATGCTCATTTGGCAGATTGAGAAGCCAAGATTCCAAAAGGTCCAGTGACTTGCCTAAAGTCATAGAGCAGAGCCATGACAAAAACCCAGCCTTCCAATGCCTAATTTAGTACTTCAAAAAAAACCAAAAACCCACATAGTTTGATCTGTATTAGCCTCCAAGCTTTCTTGGATTATAATGAAATGTGGCTTCTGTGTTTCGTCTTGTTTTGTTCCATTAAAAAATGTCCTTTCTTTATCATGCTTTATCATATACATACAGAAAAGGACACAAAACAAAGTAGAGCTTGTTGAATTCTTATAAAACAGAGCCCTTTGTAACATTGCCAGCACCAAGGCCCATCGAGTGCACCTACTCAGCGTGGGCTTTATGGATATGAGACAGGATCCTGAGCATTTCCATGTTCCTACCCAATCGCATCTCCTTCTCCCCGCAAATACTCATCCTTTTATGGTAGTCCCTTCTTTTCTCTTTTCCATAGTTTTATCACCCCAGCATGCGTTCGTTAGCATTATAGTTTATTTTACTTGCTTTTGAATTTTATATAAATGGAATCATATTATCTTGTGTATGTGGCTTCTTTCAGCCAAACTTGTTTGTGAGACTCATCCATTTGTTTGTAGTTGTCTCATTCTTGTATAATATTCCAGTCTGTGAATACATCATAATTTCTTTTTTATACATTCTATTTTTGATGGACATTTAAAATGTTTCCAGTTTTGGCTATTATGAACAAGGATGCTGTAAAAACTGTTTTATGTGCATCTTTGCACAACAGCGCATGTGCTTCTGTTGAACATTTATTTGCATAAGAGTGGAATTTTGCTAAGTCATAAGGTGTGTATTTGCTCAGCTTAAGTAGATAACGCCAAATGATTTTCCAGAGTAGCTGTCTCAATTTATACTTCCTCTAGCAGCATCGGAGGGTTTTCTTGCTCCACATCCTCACCAACACTGGGTATTGCCTGTTCTTTTAATTTCAACCATTCTGGTGGTTTATTAAATCAGTGATATCTTAGAGTGATTTTAATGTGGACTTTCCTGATCAATAATGAAGTTATCTGTTCAAAAATATATTGGCCATTTGTATATCCTCTTTTGTGTGGCTTCTTCCTGATTCAATTATTATATTAATTTATAGGAATTCTTTAGGTATTCTCATGAGATTTCTTTTAGAGAAAGGGCTTAGTCTGTCACTCAGGCTGGAGTGCAGTGGCGAGACCATATTAATAGCACATTGCAGCTGAATTCCTGGGCTCAAGCAATTTTCCCACCTCAGCTTCCTGAGCAGCTGGAATTACTGGTGTGTACTACCATGCCCAGCTAATTTAAAATTTTTTTTTAGAGATGGGAGTCTTGCTATGTTGCCCAGGCTAGTCTCAAACTCCTGGCCTCAAGTGGTCCTCCCGCCATGGCCTCCCCAGTAGCTGAGAGTACAGGCGTGCCCCACTCTACCCCCCTGGTAGGAGTTATCATCACTGGGTAGCAAATATCTGCTCCCTTTCTGTTCCTTAAAGACATCTTTTGATGAAGAGAAACTCTTAACTTTCATGTAGTAAAATATATCAATCTTTATGGTTGGTAACTTTTTGGGTCCTTTTTAAAAATCTTTCCCTTTCCCATATCATGAATAGAGTCTTCTAGAAGTCTGAGTGCTTTGCTTTGACATTTAGATCTACGATGTACCTGGAACCGATACTTACGTATACATTAGCTAGAGGTCAAGTTTTCTTTATCCCATAAAAATATAGATATTTGCTACCCAGTGATCAGGAAGAAGCTTTTGCTGGATGGCTTCTTTAAATGGCTGGAGGGTCTTTTGTCCCTCAGGGACACTGGATAAACCGTAAGGTGTGTGCTTGTGTTTTGACTGAGATCCATCACATGAGGTCAGGTGTGGAATTTACCACTTGTGGTGTCAGGTTGGTGATCAAAATGTTTTGGATTTTGGAGCGTTTCAGATTTCAAATTTTCAGATTAGGCATGCTCAACTTATATAACAGATTTTTAATGTCTTTTTTTAATGTCTCGATTGATTTTAATATTTATTTTTTTTTGTGGATGTCCTTAAGATTTTATCATTGTCTCTGTTTTTCTGAAGTTTAATTAGGATGTGGCTAGGAGTGAATTTCTTTTCACTTATACTGCTCGAGGTTCCAACAGCTTCTTAAATCTGTTGGACAATGTCTTGCTTTAGTTTTGGAACATTCTGTCATTAACCCTGCTAATATTCCTTTATTACTTCTGTTTTCACTATGTCCTCTACATTTCTTACCTTTTCTTCAATGTTTCATCTCTCTGAGTTTCATTTTGGATATTTCATTCTGCTCTGCCTTCAGTTCACCAACTCTCTATTACATTACTTCTAATGTGGTATAGCACCTCTACATTGCATCCTTAATTGGGATGACTGCATTTTTTTTCAGTTCTAAAATTTTTCTTTCAGATCTGCGCCATAATTTTTCATGGTTTTCAGCTCTTTGCCAAAATTTCCAATCTTTTGTTTTTCCTCCCTGAAAATAGTGAGCTGATAGTTTCAATATCTGGAGCCTCTGCCTATTTGTTTCTATTGAGTATGGTTTCTACTAATTCTCATTCATGGTTGTTTTCTCCTTGTTATGCTGGTTTATCCTTGATTGTGTGACATTTTATTTGAAAAATTGTTTTTTTCCTACAGATCTAGGACGATACTATATTTCTCCAGAAAGGAGTTTTGTTATTGTTGTTCCACGCACCTGAGGGCACTGGCAGTCTAGTATCACCTTATACCTCGACACTATTGACATTTCAATCTGGATAACTCTTTATTGTGAAAGGGACGTCCTTTACCTTATAGGAAGTTCAGCAGCATCCCTGCCCTCTCCCTATTAGATGCCAATAGTACCCTTTCCCAGTTGTGACCATCAAACATGTCTCCAGCTATTGCCTGTATCTCCTAGTACTTGAGAACTACTTCCCTATCCCCCAAACAAGGGGATTTTATCAGGTTTAAACACATTGGGACCTGATTTCCACTTTTGCCCCCTTAACACATTGAGGCTTCTAACCTCTTAGTAATCTCTTTCAGAATCCCCAGGTGGAAAGCAATGCCAAACATCTTTATCTCTTTGGTTTTGATCTTCTCTCAAATCTTAGTTCAGTAGTTTTTACTTTGTAAAGACTTCTCCAAAGTCTTTCAAGTACATTAAAAAAAATTATCCTGCTTTTCTCTAGTTGTTCTCAGTGACGAGTAGATCCAAATTACCTACCACGGCTTGACATAGGGTTGAATTTGCACACATACATTCCTGTCTGGACAACACTCTGCCGTTTCCTTTGACTTATCTGCAAATGTGGCTATAGGGTTTCTATGTAGATTGCCTCCTTCTCAAATGGGCTATTCTACCGCTTGGCATAGGCTCTCTCTTTTTGCCATGACAGGATCCTTTTCATTAGTAAAACATTCTTCAAGACAAATGTCTAAAGACATATTTATTGCTTTGTGTCAGGAATCTTTGCATTATTGCTTTTTATTCTTGACAACTTTATGCAATCCATTTGAGATATTTTTTAATCCCTCTTTTTAGATGAGGAATCTGAGGCTTAAAGTCCCGTAACTTAAGTCAGGTCACCAGGTTAGTCAGTGGCAGAGCTGGGATATAAAATTGGGTCTAACCTCAAAGGCCATGACTTTTTCTCATGCTGTGCTGCCCTTATCATTTTCTTAGGGTTATGACTTCTTATTTGAAGACATGTCAATAAAAATGTGTATTTTGGGAGACCATCTTTCTCCACCGTTGCCTTATAATCTTTGTCTATATATCCTTCTTTCTCCTGAATCAGCTAATTCCATTTCTGTGACCTTAGAAAGATACGATAGTGGCTGGAAGTGTCTCTTTGGAGACACTGTTTTTCTCCACTTATGAATTGCATAGGAAAGTTATCAACTTCTCCAAGCCTCAGTTTTCTTATCTGTAAAATGGGGATAGTAGTTACCTTTACCTTATCGTATTATTATGAGGATTAAACAAAGTCATAATATAAAATGCTTAATGTAGCACCTGGCATATAGGAAGCCCTTAGTACATACATACTATTATGTTTTTATTGTGGTAAAATACACATAAAACCACTTTAACCATTTTTAAGTGTACACTTCAGGGACATTAAGTACATCCACATTGTTCAATCGTAACCACCATCCTCTTGCAGAACTTTTCCTCTTCCCAAACCGAAACTCCATACCCATTAAACAATAACTCCCCATTCCCTCTTCCCCCAGCCCCTGGCAATCACCATTCTACTTTCTTTCTCTATGATTTTGATACTCTAGGTACTTTGTATAAGTGAAATCATGCAATATTTGTCCTTTTGTGACTGACTTATTTCACTTAGCATAAGGTCTTTATGGTTCATCCATGTTCTAGCATGTGTCAGAATTTCATTCCTTTTCAGGCTGAATAATATTAATATTTCTTTAATATCTATGTCCTATTACTGAAACAGTCAAAGGAAGTTCTATTCTAAGCAGCTGAGTGATTTCATTTACTTCCTGGCTGAGATGCTCTTCAGTGGGGTCAGATCTCTCCCACTCATACGGTAAGAAACACAGACTTATGCTTTTGAAATAAAATACTAGGATCACCTTTGAGTCCTTTTCTCCACCAGTATTTACAAAGTCAGTTATAAACTATAAAATCAGTTATATCCTCCACCAGTTAGCATATATCTCTCTTTCTTCAAAGTAAAGAATGCCTCTCTTCAGAGAAGCAAGACAAACATTTCTGTGCTCTGATAGGCAGGCAGAGAGAGGGAAGATTTAGAAAAAAGTAGTAGGGGAGATCTTGCAAAAGAAATCTAAATCTTAGTTTTAGGGCAAAAAGAAGAACAAGGGCAGGAGGAGGAAGACTAGATAGAAAAAACAGGGCAAGCTACTATGGCAGGCTGTACTTTCCATAGATCGTTGCACCAATATATATTCTATCCTACATGGTCTTACAGTGCAGTGCTAACATTCTTCCATCAAGAGGTGGGGTGTAGTTTCTCACTCCCCCCGATCGGAGCAATCTAAGGCATTTGTAAATGCCTTAACCAATACAACATGATGAAAATGACTGGATGTGACTTCTGAGCCTTGGTCAAAAAGGCATTCCATATTTCACCTTGGACCACTCAAGAGACCCATGGGGAGAGGAACTGAGGCCTGCAGCTTAGGGGCCAGCACTGACTTGTTAGCCTAGCCAGCCCCTTGGAATTGCAACTTCAGCCCTACTCAAGCCTTTCAGATCTAGGATGATAACAGACTCAACCGACATATTACAACCACCCATGAGAGACTCCAAATGAGAATTGCCTGGTGGAGCACTTCCCAAATTCTTGATCAACGAAAACCACAGGAAATAAGAAAGGATTATTGCTGCTTTAATGCACTTAGTTTTGGGGTATTTTGTTATACAGAAACTAATAACTGACATAGCTACCGTTTCTTGCCATTTGTCATTGCACAGTGACAGACATGAAGCAAATGTCAACTTGAGAAGATTTGGAATCACTCAGAGCTGTCTAAAGTGAAGTATGGCAGGCAGGGCCAGTGCTGGCCGACTGTAAAGTCTTTTATTTCTATGAAGACAATCACAGCAAGGTGAAAGTGGGCAGCTAGAGCCTTAGAAATCCATGCCCCGTGCTATGGCTTGAACGATTGCCCCCTCTAAAACTCATGTTGAAGTTTAATTGCCACCGTAACAGTATCAAGAGGAGGGACATTTAAGAGGTGATCAGGCCATGAAGGCTCCACCTTCACGGGTGGGATTAACGCCGTTTTAAAAGGTCTAGTTGGGCCTCCTTTTGCCTCGTTGGCTTTCTGCCTTCTGCCATGTAATGACGCAGTGAGAAGGCCCGTTCCAGATGACGGTGCCTTGATACTGGAGTTTGCATCTTCCAGAACTGTGAGCTGAATCCTTCCTGTTCATAAATTGCCCAGTCTCAGGTATTCCGTTACAATAGCACATGTACTGAGACAGCCTGCTAAGCAGACCATAGGCTATATAGCCTATTTGAAGAAGAGACAAAAATGTGTACTCATTAATACAGCAAGGGAGAGTAAATCTTGGTTACACCAGGGAGGAGATTGTTCCTAAGGTGGACTGGTATTTTTTCTTAGGTCCTTATGATACTCTGGTCTACACCATCTCCTAGGTGCATAATTCAGGACACAACTCTAATAATGTTTTCTACAAAATGTTAGCAGCGTTCAGACTTTTCAAACAACAGTTCTAGAATATTTTTTCATAATGGAATATTTTGAAGAAAACACTTTAATGTGATGAATGAATTGAGCAGTTGGAAGGGCTTTGGCTTTGGTATCAAGAGATCTGGGTTGTAGTCTTGAAATGTTCATTAACACTCAGTGTGATTTTCAGGTAGTCCCTTGAACTTCAGTAATTTTACTGAGATTTTTCTCCAATATCCAAAGATTTTTGCAGCTCAAAGACTACGATTTGGAAAATTTCCTAGTGATGAAATGTCTTCCTAGATAATAACTATATCTCTTCATTAAATGTCGCTATACATAATGGGGCATATTTCAGCAAACATCTAGAACAGTACATGGAATTCAGCAGCACCAAGCAAATGAATCAATTAAGAAACACACAATTACACTTGTATTTCAATGGAAGAAGTGTTTTGCTTAAAGTGTTTTAGTTTTATGTTTATAAAATACCTTCATGCTTCATATCATTCCTTGAAAAGAACTTGTACTTTGTGCTTAGTGCCGGAATACATATATTTCTGTCCTGTTTTCCTAGTATATTGTTTTCAGCTCATAACTTGAAGTCACTAATCCCTGTGTGCCCCTCTCCTTGGGCAATTTATGTTTAGGCAGTGTTGTTACTGGGTCAGCCTTGCTGAGACAATGCCAGCCTGGGCTTGTCTTTTGGTTGCTAGCCTTGAATAACTAGCCGGATTGCCCACTGTTGATAGGGTGGAAGGGGAGGAAGGAGGAAATGTAAATGATGGACTTACTGAGACCCAGCTCGCAGCTCACTGGTAATACTGTACCTGAGTGATAATGTGAGTTAGAAATGACTGGTATATTCCACATTAGAGTACTGTGGGTACTGCTTTAAATGCCTCTTGAAAACAAATCTTTATTGCACACCAGATGGACATGAAACCAAGATTTATTAAAATATCCTTAGCATATTTACAATTGAAAGCCATGAATGCAATTCTCTGCAATTTCCAAAAAATATAGTTCTATCTCTTAAAAGAAATTAACAGAGGTATCAACAGGTTAGGATAAATATAACCACAGAATTCTTTGAATAAACAATCTACATTTTCTAACCAATATATATTATGTACAAAAATACACTTGATATGGTGACCAAGCAGTGTCAAGGAGGAAAATACATATATATATAACACACAATTTTCATTATGTACAAATCAATATTGGTTCCTTCACCTTTTCTTTTTAAAAATAAATACTTCATTTGGTTGCAAATGACATTTACAAATTCAACTCATGAGCATTTCTCAACTTTGACAAAATTAAATATGCAAATTAGAAATATACATTTTTAAAAATTTAAAGGGAAAAAATACCTGAATCAAATTAGCTTATTACATCCAAGAGCATGTAAGGTTTTACGTCTTTAAAGTGCCTTCTCCTTCGCCAAACTGTCTTTGTTATTGCTTAAAATCCTTTAAGATTATATCTATATATTGGTCTAATAATTAAACAGAAAAGCCAGCATTTTACCAGGTCAAATGATTGACTGTTTAGGACATGCATAAATTTTCGTTAAGTGCTTCCAAGAGTGTAACAGTTACTGTGAATCTGAAAATAGCCACGAAGTGTCAACCTCCTGATTCAGATTAGGAGTAGAAGCTTGAATCATGAGTAGCAGTCGGAATGGAGGGGCAATAAAAAGGCTTATGAATCAAAATGTTTGTTTGTGCATAATTAAGTCAATTTGCCCAGCAGCACAGAAAGTTACCTGTAATTCAGAAATACAGTCTTATGTATGTATCATAGCTGGTGATCTGTTTTGATTTATAAATTTATCAAAAGAAAGGCCCCGAATTAGATAAAGTAAAATCTACAAGAGATCGAGGACTAGAATCAACCCCCACCCCAACCTTCTTAAAATAAAGTAGAATAAAACGAAAAAGAAACGTATTTTCCATCTCTTTTATGGATTTTCCTTTTTGCCTAAGTGATGAGGTGATGCTGACATTAACAAGAGGCAGTCACAGCAGTGTGTCTCACACGGGCTCCTTGGTGACAGTGGAGTTCCCTGTCCGAACGGCTGAAGTATGGAGCACGCGGTGTGAGAGGATGGAGCGAGGGCCTGGGGAGACACCGGGTTGTCTATGATGCAGGGAGATGAAAAAAGCTGGGCCCGGAGAAAATGTAAAGTATGGGGGGAAAAAGCCATGGGATGTGAAGGAAAAGGAGGCTGAAGCGGCAATATTGAAATGAGAAAAGTGAAACGAAGCTACATGCCAAAATGACTTTTGAAGAAGCATGGAGAAAACAGAAAGGTTTATGGACAAATAGCCCCACAGTTGTGAAATCGATGGAGTTATTAAACCAAGCCTAGACCAATTTTACAGGGATACCTGCTTTTCCAGTATATCATCTGGCACTTATCGGTACAAGATACTGGGCACTCCCATTTGCCCAACACAGATTCCCTGAATTTCCATTGAAAAGTTGCCCATGATACAAATCACAGCAAAAAACACCAGCTCCCTAACGATGCAATCTATCAGCAAAACATTGCACTGGCCTTGTGCAAATTTTTCTCCTCCTCTGTCTCCTGTTTTTCTCCTTCATCCTGTTGCTCGCAATCTTACAAGGCTGAGTGAAGACAAATAACTGCATGGATCAAATGCATTTTTGGAAGCAGCATCAAGGATACAGGGTGTTGCTAAGAAAATTAAGCCCTAAAGCTCTTGAAATAACTAACATCTCTGTTAGGTCTGACTCACTCTAGGATGCTGACTGACTTCATTTAAGTTCTGAGCATGCAGGCCAGTCCTTATTTTCCAGGCCAAAACACGATCCCTAAATCAAACTCCAAGGACACCCTGTTTCCTATATTGGTCTAAATTAAAACTCAATGAAAGGAAAAGACTATGATGAATCAATTGCATGTTTTCTCTAAAGATTCTTAAAAATCATCCAATTCCTAATTTTAAAAGTTTCTTCCTTTTTAGGAGTATCTCAGATTGGTCCTTCAAAGGAAAGTCCTTTTTTCTTAATACATATACTCTCTGAAGATTATACATCTAGCCGACAGTAGGGCCACATTATTTGTGTCTTGGGAAATTACAGAATTATAAAATTAATGATTTTGGAATAGATCTATCCCTTTGGTAAGACCATAAAATCCTATTTGTGTCATTGTGAACAAATAAGAGTATTGTTACTAGACTTTCCCTCTCTCTCATAGATTTGTTTCCAATAGAAATGGAAGCCTTTTGAGGATAAGGTGGAACACAATCTCAGTGGGGCTGAGACTGTAGTCTTTATGCCTTGGTAGTCAGACATCTGAAGAACGATTATATCTAGAGACAAGTTATCAAGAAGAGAGGAAAAAAAGAGCTATTTATAATTCATGCAAACAAAAATGGAAAGATTTTGAATGTTCTTCTAGCCTCTTATTGGGAAGAGCAGTACAATTTTTATATTCTATATACTTTTTAATACACAGATCCTAGATACAAATCGGGAATTCAAAATCCATCCCAAGAGTTACCAGAGAGTTGTTTGTTCCTAAACATCTATTGCCCATGTCACTGGGGAGGTAGAGTAATTTCTCTGAATACTCAGTGGTCTATAAGACTAACTTTTCATTTTGGAAAAATGGATCTGGAAAACTAACCCACCTGAAAAAGTAGAAAATACATCCACTTCATAAGAGGAAAGTGGAAGAAAGCCTTGGAAGAGAACAATGAAGGAAAGTAGGTACAAGTCTGACAAAGATGTTGACAAACTACTGCTAACGTATGCCTGAAAACATTTCATTTCTTATACTTGATGTACTACCTATGCAATAATGCATTGGCAGTTCATTTTACACATGAGAAATATTCACAGTTTTTAAAGATATTCTTATAGTTTCAAAGGTAGACAGCCCCTCAGTGTCTGCAGGGGTAGAATGTTCAGCTCACATGAGAGCTCTAATGTGGTAGAAGGGTTGTTTACTCAGTGCCAAATTTTTTGGATGTGAATTTCTGCCTGAAATGATAGTCATTTGCTTTATGCTATCAAGTATCACAGAAAGCATAAAAAATAGCCCATAGATGTAGTTGGATCAGGCTTTAGGAAAGACTGGCAATTCTCAGTATATTTAAGAGAAGATTAAAAAAATAAAAAATTATATGAGCACAGATGGAATGTAGAAGAATAAATGAATGGCTCTATCTACCACTTTCATATAAAAATTGGGATTAAGTCAGTCTTCCCCAGATCAAGTAGTTCATAGTTGAAATATGCAATAAAGTCTGGAGTTCGTGTGAGCTATTGACTGAAGGGAATCACCATATCACAGCAGGCAGGGATGAAAAGAAAGGGTCCTCTATGTCACTGGTTATAACCAGGGTAGTTATGAGAGGGGCTGGGGACATGAGTCCAATCAGTTCTACTTGAGGACAGCTGACCTACTGAATGAGGCTCCATTTGCTTCCCTCATCTCTCATCAGTGGAAACCACATAGCGGCTTAAGAGACAGAGCCAGCTGCCATTTTAATATCTTCACGTTTCCAAGTAAGTTGTTAACTACACGAATTTCCCAAACGCTAAGGTTATATCACAATGTTGGCTAAGAGTCTTGGAACAAATAAGGCTACTGAATTGGCTTCAAGTTTGACATGTTAAAACTTTCTGAAATTCATTACTTCCCAGCAAAGCATTGATCTGGGAGAGTCTGGCAGATTGTCCACTCCTCGGGAAGGGAAATGAAGAATTGTGAAAGTAAAATTCATTGCCTCTAAAAAAGTGTCAATAGCTGACGGGTGTGCAGAAATGACACAAAATGGGACTCCTAGTCACGTATAGCTGAGCCTGGTTATGCCTGGATTCAATTGCTAATTCGGTTATGAATACTACTATATAAGTCTAAAGGAGAAAGATCTGCCGAGTCTGGTTTCTGAAGGTGCTTTTCTATAAGCCACTTCTGTACCAATAATAGTTTCCAAGCAGCTGGTTTGTTTCTCTCTATAGCCGGAAAATGGAAATACATCCAACGAGTTATTTGCATTTTGGAAAGACTAAAAATTATCCATTCTTTTTATATCCTATTAGCTTGGCCAGATAGGCTTGTTTCATCTGTATAGCAGATTTCCTCATGAGGACAAAGTAGCAGACATTAATGACTGAAAGTTTATTCCTGTGTTCAGTCCACTCTCTCCAGTTGCAGGGTTCCTAAAGGTAAAATAGTTAATATATGAAATACGGTACTCATAGTCTTCTGGCTGGTCCACTCACTTAAAAACTGCTCGAGGACCCAGACTAAGGAAATTTTAATGGTCTAGCATCTCTCCTACTATATGATACCACTTCTTCATATATGCAGCTTTTTCAAAAATAAACTATTTGGGACAATCCTTGGCTCTTTTAAATCCATATTCTAAAAATTGCCTGGTTTAGGCTGAAATCTCCAGCGGGCAGTAGGCAGCTCTTACTTTGTCCATGGCCATCAGCCATCACAGCTGTTCAAATTGTTATGTGCTTAGGACTCGTACAACGTTGCATTACATAGTATGTCTTTTTTTTCTCCTGGGATTTGGGAACTTATAAACCAATTTGTAAATGACCAAATCTGCTGAAGCTTTTCCTTTCCCATTCCCCTTTTGTCATTTTTTTCTCATTAGAACAGGGAGGCGCAAAGAAAAATAAAGCTCAAATCCAAGAGATATCTCTTGTTAGCAATTTTTAAAAATAATTTAAACTACTTTACAAAGAAAATATTTAATATTTGGACCAGATTTTTTTGGGGGGGGGGCTACATTTTTTGGACTTCTTCCCTTCCCACGTAAATCCCTAAATTGATTTTATCTTTGTTATTTAGGGGTGAGGGGGCAAGTACTGCAAAATAGACCGATTTAGGATGTCAGAGAATGAAGAGGTTCCCCTGCCAATGCTATAGGCTGGTGACCGGAAAAGAGCCTGTATGTCTCCATGGCCAACTCCCCTTCATGCACCGACCCGGTGCAGTTTGCTGTGCTGCTGTGTGCAATGTTCTGCATCAGTGATGCCAGGCAAGGAAGAAGTAGAAATAGAAATGAGAACATACAGCTTTCAAGAAAGGAAGAATGTAATTGAAATGAAAACTTCCCTATTGCAGGCAGCATAATCTATAGAGAGATGGGAAAGCTTAGGCCAATGGACAAATCTTTACCAAAAATACACTTATATCGCTTTTGCTACATCTGATTGGAAAAAAAAACATACTGATGACTTGTTTATATTGCTGGAAGTATTTAGTATCACCATATTTGATTCCTTCCTTCAGTTTTTCCAGTTTCTTTATTGGCAGTATATGAACTTTTCATTTAGGAAACGCCTATCCTTATGTTACTTAGGAAAAAAGGAGGTGTCCAAAGGAGGCTTAGCAGGTTTGCAGCTTCTACTGTTCTTCCTGGAAAAGGGGAGACCAGCATCCCATCTGACATTCAATTCCTCGGCCACACTGGCAATTTGTTTTCAGCTAGAACATTAAAGATGTAATAGCATCACTGGATTTCCTTACTCTACTACTCAGATTTCTTTCTCCATACTTTCTGGCTAGTTGCAGTGTGGAAGGCATCACTGACATCAAATTAAAGACTCAAAAAGCAACTGTTGGGAAGCAGGGCCATCCCCTGTGACCTCTGGGTCCCCACCATCATCATATGTAT
Source organism: Avahi laniger (assembly GCA_963575035.1). Classification (NCBI taxonomy): domain Eukaryota; kingdom Metazoa; phylum Chordata; class Mammalia; order Primates; family Indriidae; genus Avahi; species Avahi laniger. The sequence goes on from CAUYSK010057679.1 coordinate 33,024, forward strand.
CCACTTCTGTGTGTCCATACTTTTTCCCTATTTTTTTCCCCAGTAAGCTGCCTCTTTTTGAGTTAAAAGCCATACACAGCACACCTTCTAACCTGATTTTTGACACCTCACAGGCCTGATGCTTTTTACCTAACATGTCTATATAATGTTTTAGTATAATATATGATATACTTGTGTGCTTAATGATTACTGCCAATTGCTCATGCAAGAATCTGAACTTCTGTCAAACCATGCTCTTATTTAATGAATCATGGCTAGGAAGAGACAAAGTTGTTCATAAGTTAAGGTTGCTTAGAGTCCTACTAGTATGTCAGGTGTGCAGGTCTGGTTAAACACAGGGTTGCACTCTCTTGTTGAACTAGAAGACCACTCTCCTTTCTAGTTCAGGGAGGGCTGTGCCTAGAACAGCCACTTGTAGCCTGCTTGTCAAAAGTGCTCGAGCTGCCAAGTGGTATCCCAACCACCTCTTCTCCAATGAAAAGTTCAGGCACACCTGTTGTGTTGAATACAATCTCAACTGTCTTTTAGAGGGATCATTTGAAAGGCCTCCAGATTGTTGTATTGTGGACTGCATTGAGAAAATTCTCATTAACTTTTGCAGAGCATCAGTTTGAGTTAGCAATGAAGGCTGTGTCAACAATGTGGTACTTCGATGGACTTGGGAGGGGGCATCTCAGACAGGGTTCAAACTGGGTGAGAACAAGGGAGATTTTGCTATGCTGTCTGAAAACACTGATGTGATACATTTCACTAGTGTGACACAACCACTAGATTTCCCCAACAGGCAGAAAACCTTGCTCTTTAGAAGTAAGCATTTACTGCAAAGTTTTAGTCCATTCACTAGGATGAAATCCACAGTGGGCTGCATTTGTCTAACTCTCAAATGTTTCCACTCATTATTCTTCAGCCTTGGTTCCTTGACAGGGTGTCCCTGAAGGGTGATATGGCCCACAGAGACAGTCCTGCTTACCTTCAGGGATTTCTGTGAGCATCCTACTTAGAGACACTGAAGTGGACTGCAGCGACTCCACTGAAAGCCTCCTGCTGCTCTCTCCCATCAAGTCTATAAGGATCCAGAAGGATCCAAAAAATTTCAGATTTCTGCTGGCCTCACTGAACTCAGAGCTGATTTCCATGGCATGTGCAAAGCTGGCACTTTTCTTCTGCATTATAACACTAGAAGGAATGTCATGGAGTACAGGTGGCTATAAGTGGAATTTGTTTTAAATTGATGAATTCCCTTGGCTTTCTTCACAGTTAAGTGAAAATGAAGAGAAACTATATAAGAAAGCAGTATGAAAAGCTTCCTGCTCATGATCAACTTTAAGCCTTTTCAGTTGTGTTTCTTATTCAGATTTTCTGTTTGGCTTGTCTCATTCCTTTATTTTCAATTAAAAAAAAATCCAACCATGTTACCGTATTCCTTTCTTTTGAACCATCAGGAAAGGTGGTTAGCACCTGCATGTGTATGGCTTCTGTGACTTGATTTGATCCTGCCTGTGCATTCTTGATTCCCAAGGCTGCCATTATATGAGGATATAGTGCTGCTTTCATTAGCTGAATCTATTACAGGAGTGTCCCTGAGAGGGCTGACGACAGGCAGGCATATCCTGGGAAGACACTCAGGTACCTGGCAAGTTCAAGGGTTCTGAAAAGATGTGGGTCAAGGGGAAGGCCACATGTGGCAGCTGGATCAGGAAGGAATTTAAGATTCTTGTTCATCTCTAGACCGTCTTTCACCAATTGTAGGAGAAAAGTTTGGGCCTCTCTTCCTCCAGTCTTTGATCCTATTCTCAATCCAGCTTCAGCTCTCTTTTCTCTCACCTCATAAGACAGATTCAAAGAGTGGCCACTCAAGAGCAAAAATGTCCTAAAGAGGTCCAAGGTGGTTTTTGTCTGTGACTCAAGGGCCAGGGTCAGAAAAAGCTGTCTATGCATGCTCTTCCAGCCGAAGTTTAGTATTAATGTAATCAACATCTTTTCATTTTGATGTAAAGAACTTTCTTTCCTGCCCTACAGTTTTTTAACATCAAAGATTCCTGTTTCACCCTGTCAGCCAGTCATGATAGAAAGCTGTGCGTTGCATTTGTTCTCCTGTCTGGAAACTGCTTGCTGGAGGTGGTAGGAGAGGTCCAGCCGTACACACAGAACATGATGTAGAACTCGGCTGTGTATCAACATGGCATTGCCCATTCACAAATGGTTTGAAAGGTGAAAGGTGTCACATGTCCAAGCAGGTACTCTGACCCCAAGGCTGCTTAAGGATTATAGTTTCTTCTGGGAGTTGGGGTGTAGAATCTCTGCTGGCTCGGGAAACCAGCAATGAACTGATATAAAAACAAAAGAATGGGATTCTTTTAATGACTGATAACTCCCTGCATCATAACTTGTTCTCCAAGATGAAGTTTATGGCTGTTTATTCCCCTCTCCACCCACGTATAATTGCATTTTTTCTCCTTTCCATTACATGAACAACAGCAATAACAAAATCATTTTTCTATTCTGGGAAATACGTAGTCTTGGACTTCTTCAAAAACAGTTTTGGTAAAGTTGCAACATTTTTGGTGAGAAAGATGCTATAGGATCTTGCTGCAATATGATCAAAATTAAGATCAATAATCAAAGCAGCAGTGTGTAAAGACTAAGCCTTCAACACTCCCAAGGTAACTGTCGTAAAAGATCCTTCTCTTCTTCCATTACAAGGTGACATGTATCAAGCTTGGGTTACAAAGCTTGAAATCTCAGCTTTAAAAAAAAAATTGGAAAATCTTGGTATTTCTTCTAGTCTTATAATAGAGTGGACTTTGGACCTCTATAAGAAACAATTATCAAATGCTCTGCAATGTTCCCTTAAATAGCTTTTCATTGTTTCTGTGGCTTAATAAATGACTTCTTAAAGAAGGCACGGAGCGCTCTCTGCAGACGACCTCAGAAAGAGGTGAGTAAAGCAAACATTTAGTAACGTGTCTTTCAAGAGCTTCCTGCAGGGCTGGTGTCTCGAAGGAGCGTGCGAAGTCCTACATCTCCACCGTCCTCATTTCCATGTGTCTCCATCTTAGTTGGTGGTCACACTGGCTTCCTTCTGGCGCAGTCTTTCTTTCTGTCGATGGAAAAATATGAATTTATTATCGTTTCTATCATTTTTCATTTCTCAAATTTTAACAAATTTTTCAAATTTTGGTCTAGAACACTGAATAGAATTATAGCAAACACCTCAGAAATGAGACTATCTCTATCCCTCTTTCCCTAAGCCCTTAGTTACCTGTCCCTCCCAACCTATCACCCTCTTACACTTCCCCCAGAACAAAAAAACCAACAGCCAGCCAATCAACTGACCACATCCATCAACAACACTGATCTTTACCATGCCAGGCTGTTCTGTTCTGTTCTTCTTTTGTGACAAGCACCCTCACTTTGTAGTATTACTCAAAGACTTCTCCCATCCCCACTCTTGGCCCACTGATGGAATTAGGGAATGCTCAAGAAATAGTTTTTGGGGAGTCCAGATGTAGAAAAAAAAATCACTGTTTCCAAGTTGACTGTATCTGCAAATGATCAACTTGGCAGAACTGAACAAAAGCTGTGTAATATGAAGGATAAGCAGATTGAGTCTCTGCAGAATGACAGATCCATTTTGCCGTGGGTATTGAGGTTCCTCCTGAGGTACACCCTTCTGAAGGGGAAGGCATGGAAGTCTGCTGGGAAGATGTAAAAATAAACCAGAGTATACCAAACAGAAACATGGACTCTCACTGATCCTGTAATGCTAGAGAAGTAAACACATGAAGTATGGCAAGGAGGGGTGCGTCTGCTCCTAGAGGAAGGCTAAAAGGGGAAAAGTACGCTGTTTTGCAAAGAGCAGATACAGAGAGAGGCCCTTTGAGAAGGGCTGCTTGTGATCTATGACACGATGTTGAAGTGAATTACTAAATAGGCCTAGCTGTATGCCTAAGTTGATGATGTTTAGACTCTCATCCTGAGTTTGGACCCTATCCTTGACTTGTCAAATTGAATCAGGAATCAATTTGACAAAGCTCTTTTCTAATTTCTACCCACTACCCACACAAAGAAACAAATAATAATAATAATAGTAATAAACCCTAACAATTTGAGGATCACAATGGGGGCTTGCTCACAGTGGAGGTTAACCTAGAAAAGACGCCACAGTAAACCCACTGTCTCCCCTTTGTCTGCAGGGTGGTCCCGTTCTCTCTGCCTTGCGAGAATAGGTTTGGTTGTAAAAGTCAGGATAGAGTCCCAAATCAAAGGCCCAGAGAAGGTGGTAGAGGCTGATGAAGAAGGAAGATACACATCAGGGTTGAGCTTACTGTCACTGAAAATCATCCAAATGAGTATAATGAATGCACCATGAAATGAGCACACAGGCTATGTCCGTTCAGGCAGGGCCATGTGCCTTCACCATGGCTTCATCTGACCCAGCTCCATGGCCCTGACTTCCCCATTTCTCAGTCATCAATCGCATGCAGCATTCATTTAGCTGCTGATACGGTTGGTATGAGAACACCATGGTCAATCAACAGAAATAATCTCGCTTTATAATTTGGACCCCATTTAGATCTTCAAAAGATTTAAAGCAGCCAAGCAAAAGTACTTGTAATCTGAAAGCATAAAATAAGTAGTTGTGGGACATCAGGGCCCCCAGAAGGGAGGGTTGGAAAATCCAGGTGAGGAGAGTCATGCTCCCTCTGACCAGCCATTGCTGTTCCCCATTGCAGGGGCCATCACAGCTGCTGGAATTTCATAGTAACAAGAAAAATCGCTAATATTTATTGAGCTGTTATTATGTGCTATGCACTTTACACGTTTTTTACAGTTTCCTCAAAATAACCCTAAAGCAAAGGTAATATTATTTTCCTCTTTTCACTTAAGGGAAAGAAACAAAGTAACTTTACTAAGGTTTTACAACTATTAAGTGGCAGTGCTTGGATTTGAACTCAGACAGTTTCATCCCCAACATCCCAGGTTCCTAGCCATTCAGCCATTCTGACTATTGTCTGTGACACCTATGTGGACATTTACTGTGCTCCCTACTGAAAGCTGGACTTCAGAAGACAACTTTCTCTCAAACCTAGGAATACGCAGAAGGTTTGGTTTCCAGCACATGGAGAAATGTCAGGAGACCCTGAATTGGGTCCTGGTTTTTGTCATCCACTTGCCAAGTGACCCTGAGTAGGCTGTATCTTTCTGCATCTCAATTTTCCCAACTATCAACACAGGATAATCCCTGGCCCTTTCTTTAATGGTGAAAAGGAACTGATGAGAGTGAATATACTTAAACATTTCAAGAAAAAATACTCTGAGATAAGGGGGACTGTGGTGTGGCTGGGGTGTGGAAAGATGTGAAATGGCAAGCCACTGAATTTGGTTGATCAGAAAGGACCTTTGTTGAGCTTGCGGGAAAGACACAGGAAGCTCTGTGTTGCCCCTCCCCCCCCATACTCTTTCACCATGTGCTACTCCGGGATGGGAACTGAGAATCTGGATACTACGTTTCATCTCTGAGTTTTATCCTTCAAATTCAGACATACTCCTGCGTGCACATCGGTTATAATGAAAAATACGTAGGTTATGCTGAAAAATGCATCTCACCAGACTAGCAGTGGGATTGATTTTTTTTGTCTCCACTTTCTTCTCTGATGTCAACTTGCTGACTGATTCCTGAGCCATTTTCAATCTGAAATAGAAACAGAAAGCAGGGAGGGGAGAGGAGAGGAAAAGGAAGGAAGAGGAAAAAGGAAGAAGTCAGGTTAAACAGAAATCCAAATGCTTTTGAATTAACCAATTGGCGGTTTGAAAATAAATACAGGAATGGTTTTTTAATGGTTTCCATTATTAAACTCAAACTCTAATTAGGCATGAAGGCTTCTCTGCTTTATCAAAACTAAATTTTCTTCACCAGCTGAGAGGCTCATCTAGATGACCTTGAGAAGTCTGTTCTTGTGAACAATGTGATAGTTTCTGATGAATGGAATACTATATGCACATAACATTGTTTACTTCCGTGCTGTCTGGCTTGTGATTTACTCAGCAGATAATACTGAGACAATTTTGAAAATTGAAGTTTTGTGGAAACATGAAAATAAAAATATTAAAATTCACCAATTCACATCAATTTAAGCGAAAAGTCAACTTATATAGGGTGTCCCAGAAGTTGCCATACATAGGGAAAATGGGAAATTGTAGCAAAGTGTACTTTTATTTACAAAATATTCATCACAAAATGCTTCCTTTGTATGGAGACTTTTGGGACACCCTATAGAATGGGGAAAATATTTATAATCATATCTCTAATAAGAGATTTGTATCTAGAATACATGAAGAACTCTTACAATTCAAAAAGACAAATCACATTTCCCCAGCTCCATCGGGCAAAGGATTTGAATGAACATTCCTCCAAATACTGCATAAAAATAGTCAATAAGCACGTGAAAAGATGCTCAACATCATTAATCATCAGAAAATACACATCAGAACTACAATGAGATACCACTTCGCATCCACTAGGACAGCTAGAATCAAAAGGAAAGACAGTAGGTAGGGGAATGAGGATGTAGAGAAACTGGAACCCTCATATACGGTTGATGGGATTGTCAAATGTCACAGTCACTTTGGAAACCAGTTTGGCAGTTTCTCAAAATATTAAATATAGAGTTAATAGATGACTCGGCAATTCCACTGCTAGGTATATAAATATATGTGTAACCAAAAAATGGAAAACATAAGTCCATATAAAATCTGCATATGACTATTTATAGCAGCATTATTCATAATAGCCAAGAATAGAAACAACCCAAATTTTCATCAACTGTTGGATGGATAAAGAAAATGTCATATATCCATACAATGGAATATTGTTGGGCCATAAAAAGGAATAAAATGCTTATATACACTGCAACACAGACGAAGCTCAGAAACATTGTGCTAAGTGAAAGAAGCCCGAACAAAAACACATATGATTCCATTTATATGAAATGTCCAGAATGGGTGAATTCATAGAGACAGAAAGTAGATTAGCAATGCCATGAGCTGGGTTGGGGAAAATGGGGAGTGACTATTAATGCTTAAGGGACTTCTTCTAAAATTGGATAGTGGTGATGGTTGCACATCCTTGTGAATATACTAAAAACTACTGTGTAATGAAGAGTACTAAAGTACTAAAATGTACAGTTTAAAAGGGTGAATTTTACAGTGTACAAATTCTATGGCAATACAGCTATTATTAAAAATTCACCAATTCAACAACCTGATACTATTTCTTACCCATCAAATCAGCAAATCTAATAGTCAGGCAATAGCTATTGTTAATGAGGACGTGGGGAAATGAGAACTGCCACACAGAGCAATAGGGAGTATAAATTGGTACAGCTGGCTTTGGCAACATCAGACAAAACTGAAAACATGCACGCCCCATGAGCCATCGATTCCTCCTGCAGGGAGATACCTAAAAGAAACTTTATACACAGACGCAGGGCTTTCACTGTGGCAATATAAGCAACAGTGAAAAACGAGAAATAACCTGATGATAATAACATTTATTGGGTAACTTAATCTGGGCCAGGTATTGTTCTGCTGGCTTTATTTGAATTAAACCATTTAATTTTCACAACAACCCCGTGAGACAGAAACTTTTATTATTCCCATTTTACAGGTCTTAATCATCATGTAATGTTCAATGCTGCTTATGTATCATATTCATTCAATACACAATATGAATATGATATAACTGTGAGAAGGAATGACCTAGATCTATGAAGTCAACAATCCCAGATATCAGAAACATGGTATTGAGAGAGTGAGGAATCCTGCAGAGTGACATAGTGAAGAGGCCATCTACTGCGGTCCCCAATCCCTGGACCATGGACCGGGCTGCATAGCTCCACCTCCACCCGCCTCACTCCCAACCCCCTGTGGAAAAACTGTCTTCCATGAAACTTAGCAAGAGTGGGCACTGCAGGAGGTGGGCAGTGGAGCTTCCTTCATCTGTATTTACAGGTGCTCCCCATCGCTCGCTCGCATCACTACCTGAGCTCTATCTCCTCCCTCCTCACCCCCCACCTCCTGCACCCCGCCATCGGTGGAAAAATTGTCTTCCATGAAACCAGACCCTGGTGCCAAAAAGGTAGGTTGGGGACTGCTGAAGCCTCCAAAGCTCGATTGCAGAATTAATTCTCAGCCCTTCTGCTTATAGCTGTGTGACCCTGCACAAGAGCTCTCTCTCTCTATGTGCCTCTATTTCCTAAAAAAGGGGATAATAAAAATAGTGCCTATTACATAGGATCACTGAATGAAGATGATACAGTTCCAGGCACATGGTAATCACTCAATAAATGTAACCTACTATACACTGTATATATGTTTTTAAATTGCACCCAAGAAACAACATTGCTCACAGATACATGCACGTGTATATAAACATAAATAACATATACCTGTATTTATATACAAACACATGTTTATATATACACATATAAAAGTATTCAAAAGAGATTGGAAAGATATCCACTAATTTCATCATAGAGGTTATTAGACAGATGAGGGAAGAGAATGGGACTGGGGATAATATGTCAAATAGAATTTCATTTTTGTCTACAGTGTTTTTTTAATTAAAAAAAATCTTAAAGATTATGTCACAAATGTTACTAATTGTAATTCTAGGTGGTAGGTACATAGATATGTTACGTTATTCTTTGTATTTTTTATTTTAAAAGTTTTATTTTAAAATTTTCCTCAAAAATTCTTTCAAAACATTAAATATTTAAAGATCCACCAATTCACAGACATTTAAAAAAAATAAACATGCTTTTTCTCCAGGGTCTCAAATAAAAATCTTTTGTTCAATATTAATCATATACTTGTTAGCCTCTACAAGTGGCTGAGTGGCTTAGCTCTTAGCTAATTTTACATAATTTGCTTAAAACATACACTTAGTAATCCAATCTTTCAGCACACATGCACAAGTTGGTTACAATGAATTCAACATGCTGACTTGTATATTGGAAAATAAATAGAAACAAGACAAAGATAAGCAATGATTCCCATAACCCCAGAAGAAATACATTTGTAAAGCTGCTCTGAGGATGGGCATTTGTCAATACTGACATGAGTCTGAGTGTATAGACCGCACTGTCTTCTAAACTTTTCCATTTACAGCAGTACTGTGATTATACCCACAAGAGAGAAGAATGCACTAAAAGGATCAAATCCAGGTCAGACTACATTGGAGACTTTAACTATTAAGAGTTTGCCAACCAAGATGATGGTGCTGTAAGTGGGGCCACGGTTTGCAGCAGTTACTCCTCCTGGCTTCTCTCCAGCCAGATTTCTTTTCAAAGAGAGTTCCTGCTAGGAACCCTTTAATCCCAATTCCGATGGAGTGGTTAGCAATTGCTGTTTCTCTCAAAGCCCCCTAACTTTAAGAGAAGTTGTTTTTGGGTCATCTTTTGCTTTAGTAGTTCCTTTTCACCTTTGAATTCTGGTCTCTTCTTCCAGAGTGGGTCTTCTACCATGCTTCTGTTCAGTATCACCTTCTCAATTCCCATGTGCCTTAGTGGCCCACTCTTCATACTCTCTGGTTATCTGAAGTGATGGTGATGGTTGGGGATGCAGAGGCAGGGGGCCTGGGAGCCAATCTACAGTCCTGTTCCCACTGCAAACCTTTTACTACTGCTCAGTGGCTGTTCTGCAGACTACAAGCAGTCATACATGCCTCAGACTCCCTAAGACAATTCCCATCTCAGTGATTCTATCCTGCTCTTCTTCAAGTGTTCTCATTCTGTTATGTCTCCCTTTTACAGGGCACTCTTGAAAAAGCAATGGGAGAAGGCATAGTTAAGTGGCAAGAAGCTTCAGTGTCAGCTAGACTTGATTCTCACTCCAACTCTGTCAGTTATTAGAAGATGTGGGGCAAGTTAATCGACTTTTCTAAATTTCAGTTTCCTTATCTATAAAATGGAGGTTAATATCAACTTCTTGTTATTATTGTAAGAATTAAATAAATTAATATATGTAAAACATCTGGCACATAGCAAGTGGTCAGTGAAGGATAACCATTATTGAACCTTTCATCAAAGAGGTAAACAAATTCCTTAAGAATGCATGACAATAGTTCCTGACTACAAACTAAACAAGTAGAGGTATTAGCTCAGTATTATCTTGCAGTAATATCATTTAGTTGTATCCTGAAAGCAAACTAAATCAACCAATGCTAGATTTAGCTGCACTGAGATTTATTAAACCAAGAACTCAGCTCAATTTTTCTGATCTGAACACAGATTCTAAGTCATGTCCAGAAGCTAAACATTGGTGCAAGTATGACAAAAATGTTTTAAGCAAATAGAATAAGAGAAACTTTTTGAACTTCAAAACAAAGGTTGTATTTATTTCCTCACATATTCCCTCTAAGTTTCCTAGAAACCTATTTTAAATAAATAAAATTTAAACTTCAAATATTATAGAACTTCTAAGTAAATGTTTTCATATTTAACCTTGTTTTTCTAATAACCCAAATAAAACTTGTTCCTTATAGAAATTTTATATATTTATACATTTAAAAATTATATTTTCAATTTATGCTACATATTAAAAATATAAAGAAAAAGAAAGACTCACTGAGTATTTCAATACTTTTCTCAGAATGTAGTCAAGACATAATTGGACCAGATAATGAAAATTATCACATGCAAAGCTCTCAGCTAGACCTCAAGATCCATGAGGGCATTGACAGTGACTACAGTTTTTACTGCTGTGTTCCTAACCCTTGGTACAGTGGCTGGCATACATATGCATGCCATAAATAATTACTGAGTGGAGACCTATAGAACAAAATTATTGAAAAAATACTTAACTTTCTTAAACTACTGCTTACTTGCAGGAATTGGGCCAGGCTACGCCAGAGTGAGGCTTCCTCTGTGTTTGTGGCCACACCCCTTCACTCGCATCAATGCGTGGGCTCCGCCACCTGTCAGATCAGCAGCCATTGGATTCCTATAGGAGCATGAACCCTACTGTAAACTGCATGCAAGGGATCTAAGTTGCCCTGGGTGGAGCTCGGGCCATGGTGCCGGCACTGGGGAGCGGCTGCAAGTGCAAATTGTCATTGGCAGAGAGGTCTGACTACACGATGAATGTGGTGCACTTGGGTCATGCTGGGATCATCCCACGGTCCTCCTCCCCACCCCACCTCCCAGTGGAAGGACTGTCTTCCATGAAGCTAGTCCCTGGTGCCGAAAAGGTTGGGGACCGCTGTTCTAAATGATCTAGTTCCCTCCAATCTATTCTACTGATTAAGATGGTCTCAATTAGTAATACATGACTCTAAGGATATTACTTCCCTTCTCAAACACTTTCAATGACTCCTAATCAACTATAACAGAGGTTAGCAAACATTTTCTATAAAGGGCCAGATAGTTAAATATTTTAAGCTTTGCAGTCCATATGTTCTCTGTTTTGACTACTCAGCTCAGCTGCTGTAGTATGAAAGCAGCCATAAAAAATGCAAGAGTGACCAGGCAATGCTGTGTTCTTATAAACTTTATTGACAAACACTGGTAGTAGCCAGATCTGTCTCATAGGCTATAGTTTGCCAAGCCCTGGACTATATAGTGTATGATTCAAATTCTTGAGCCTGGCAATCCAATCCTCCTGTTCTAAACTCAGTTTGTTTATCTGTCTTACCTCTTCACACCCAGCCAGATCTGCTGTGGTATTGATAGTATGGCAATTCAATTAGCTGAGTATCCTTGGACAAGTCACTTACCCTCTGAGCCTCAATTTCCTCACCTCTTAGAAGTAGGAATAATACTACAACTGAATAACGCAGTTGCTGTGAAAAACCAAAGAAAATACTTTATGTGATTACTGATAGAGTATCCTTTCCCTCTCCTCACTCCATGTCATGGCCAAACAACTCACCCTTCTTTGGACGTGGCATCTTGCTTTTACTGTTCCCTCAATGACTGTCTTACTCGTTTCCATGTGTTCAAATTCTTCCCATTCTTCTATTCCCAGCGTAAGTGCCAAAGTCATGAAAGCTTCCTTCATCAGTCTTAGCAAGAAGTAATTGCTCTTTTTCTCAAGTGAAAAAGCACTTTGTGCCTCTCTTAAGGTACTTAGGGCTTTTCATCTCAGAACTGGGTAGGTGTCTTATTTCCCTTAAACCACTGGAACCACTTGAGGACAATGACCAGGGCTTATGCATCTGGGATCCCTCCCTGTTCCTATGTCTAGCACTTTGCCACACACAAGTCGGTTCCTAGCAAATATCTATGTGACAAATGACTTGCGTGAATAATTTGTTTCTACCTTAACCAGTCTAAGTGTTTAGAAAATACTCAGACTTATAAAATGATTACTTTTGGTATTTATCCTTAAGAAAAAACATGAAACTATTTTAAACAATCTAATCCAGTTATTGAATAGCTGATTGAGACTTAAGGAAAAAGAATGGGTGCTCAAGGCCACCCAATTGTGCTAAATATTAATATATATCCACTTACGTATGTATTCCAGGATTCTTAAAAGCATCCACACTACTTTGCCCACAAGGAGACTGAGATGCAGAGACGTTATATAACTGTGACCCAAGTCTGGTGTTTGCTTCTCTCACTTTAGGAGGTAAGAACCTTTTTGTATTATGAAAGAAAACCTGCTGGTTAGATAATTTCTAGCTACATACATGCTCAACCTCCTCCTTGGCTTAATTGTTTATGGACTTGTTTTTGTTTCTGGCTTAGATGTTGGTTCTATTTTTGTTTCTGGTTTAAATATTTATTCTAGAATATCACCCATAGTTGCTCATGATTCCTCATAGGCAAGTACCTAGACTTGATTTTAAGGTATATATGGCAACTTCTACACAAAATAAAAAAAATTGGTAACAACAGGGAAAAAAAATCATACAAACATATTGAGGGGAAAGAAAAAATTTACTCGATTCATAAATGCCTCAGTAAAATTTTGGAAAACCCTATCTTTTTCCCCTTCCCATTATAATGCTTATACCCCTAAGGGGTCACTGAGAGCCCCAGGAAGCAGCAAGTGTTGCCACAGTCTACTTAGGAAAGACACCATGTAAGACGGGACAGTGAAGCATGTCCTCTGATGTTCCTGCCTAGTCTTTACTCCATAGAAGTGGTTTGTAATTTTGGTTTCATATTAGAACCACCTGGGAAGGGAGTTCTGCTTCCACTTAGAATGTGGAAAGCTGCAAGAGAACATCCTAACAATGAAAAGAGCTGGATGATGCACAAAATCATAATTTTCCTTCAACTCCTCAGAGAGCAGGTGTCACAGGTAGCTAGGTGACAGCTAAGTGTTCAAAGAGGGACATGCCTTTCCAGTTAGAGGCTTAGGCTTCCCACTATCATAGCCTCATTTTGGGGGAGAGCCTAAAGGTAGGTATACTCTAGTCTTGTTACAGGCTATATTTATTTAGATGTCTGTAGCTAATTCAAACAAATTCAGAATCCAGCCATCTATGAGACTGAGGAAGTACTATGTCTTTATTCTTTTGACACTCAGTATTTCATTGGTTCATGGTATATAAGGCACAAAATACTGAAATCATCATTAACTTTGTAACAACAGGGAGTTACTTGCATTTTTGACCATAGGGATTGAGCGCACCGGCCACATGAGAGAAGTGAGATATTGAGAAAGCGGAGCAGAAAGTGTTCAGGCTGTTTTACATTCCTTGTCACTACTGAAAAAAAACAATAGTTTAGAGCAGTGTTTTCAAATTGTCTTTCAAAGAGCCTTAACGTGCTTCAGGGAGAGGGGCTGAATTAGAGAATCTTCTAGATGCCAATCTCTGCAAGTCCTGCTTCAATAGGAAAAACCTCACTTTGTGTTATATATTGGTGTTTCATGTATGTGTGTGTTTGGACAAAAAGAGCTCTGCTTTAAAAAAAAAAAACTTGAATAACTTCTATGTATTGAATTTAACAGAACCTATTGAAGGTCCTGGGAAAAAGAGAAAAAAAAAACACCTTCCTCTTCAGGAGAATGCCAATAGAAGGTTTTTTCCTAAAGAACTACTAATTTAAGAAAATAAGTCTTCTTGAAAGGATGATTCTTCTGACAGTCATAGCCACAAGACTGCAGACTTTGGGCTCCAATAAAACATCAAATCTACAAAAATGAAAATATGACTAGCTCTACTATTCTCCTCCGCTTGTTACTTTCCAGATATGTTCTAAGCCTGTGAGATCATCGCTATCTGGCAAATACAGACAGGCACAGAGGGGACAGATCCAGATGAGCCAAAATGAGGGAAACAAGTGGGGTATCCATTCACTTTCCCCTCACAGAGGCAAGAATTACTTCACTTTTTATTATGGTTCATTTTATTTATGGTCCTGTCTAAAATTTTGCTTGCTCTTTCTGATTTCTGCCCTCTTCTATTTTCCAATTTCTATTTGCTTCCTTTGTTTTTAATAACCTAAGAATGAAATTAAATGGGTCTATCTTATTACACCCTGTGTAAGGCTCCTCCCAAGTTAATTCTGTGATTGTAGTTAACTTATTTTGGGTGGGTGTCATTTGCTCTTTCTCCTTTCCTTTCTTTCCCATTCTGCATCCTTGTCTGAATTCTAACAAGACTGTCAATCTATTAACTTTCGAATAACTCTTAAGTATGATGCTAGGTTATCTTTTTAATGAAAAAAAGTCATGCAGGCTGACAGCTGGTGTCTAGATACAACTAGTCTCAAATCATGGTTCAGGCTGGAGTCTACACTATAAACAGTGGGATTAACTTTTAAACAGTGTTTAAAAATAGGTAAATGGCTGTTGAAAAATACCATTCTCTTTTAAACACCTATTGATGATATGTTAGAAATTTTCCTAAATGATAATGGTCAGTTCACTTTAGCAAGTAGAGAAAATACAATCTGGTAATATTATTAATAGCAGGGCATACTTGTTAATAAATTACTTGTTTTTGTATTGTAGACAACAGAACCAAAGAAGTGACTTTAGGAGAACAGGAGTAAAATTTTGGCCCATAGTGCTACTAGCTTCAAAGCAGCAGCCCTATCAGCCATCCAGTATAGTGTACCTAAAAACAACCACCGCATGGCCCAGATTATGCATACCTTTTCATCCAAGACATTCAAAGTCAATGGATTTGCAAATATAGATGGATAAAGGCAAAGAAAAGAGAGGCATTGAGGAAATTGATTCATGAAATGCATGTTGGCAAAAGCATGAAATCTGATCAGCTGTAATGTGAAATCTCTTCAAAAGAAGACTTTAATATCACTCACTACTAAAGAAGGAAAGTGAAAAGAGTCTAGAAAATGGACAAGGAATGATCTGTGCATCAACATGTAATATGTCTCTAAGACAGCATGCCGTAGGGAATACCCAAGTTCACTGAAAAGCAGGATGGTAAAAACTGAAGGTCCAAGCCACTACACCATCTAGACTTATCCTGAAATGTAAAGACACGTGACCTGAATCTCTCTAACAAGTACAAGAATTCTTCATTCTGATGACTCTCCTGCTATACATGGAGAAACATGATAAACAAGGGAACATGAGAAAACATGCCTTTGTCACTGGCCCAGTTAATTCTGGTCTAGGGTCCTCTGAATGGCGGATAAGGTCTTTGTGGTATGGAAAAGGTATTGGCCTCTACTGTAGATCACACCTTTACAATAAATGACTTGCCATTCTGACAACCCAATATGGGTTGGCTTTACCAATCATTGTTATAGCTTCTCCTATAAGCTAAATGATGATACTTTTATGATTTCCCTTTAGGAGAAAAAGCCAAAAAAGGGATATAAGAAGCTGCAAAGATGAAATGCAAACTTGCTGTTCACTCCTTTGCCTTGATCTCCTTGTAGCCTTGAACTAAGTAACATGAGGCTGGGACACAAGGAATAAAATCCAGACTTTGGGAAGGTGTGGTAGTGGCTTTCTTGCCTCAGAAAACCCAGTATCACATGATTTATGGCACTTTGGATAGAAAAGATTGGGGGCAACATTTTGGTATTTTCCACATTAGGATTATCTGAAACATAGAGGGTATTAAATCACAAGGGTTGTTTTTAATGTTGTGTTTTCAGAAGACCATGGCTACGTCTGGTCATCCCTCCTGCTATTGCCCAACAGCATGAACATCAGAAGTAAGGCTAGCTACTCTGTGGAGTTTGTTTGGGTGCTCAAGTCTCCATAAGGTCCTGTCCCCAGTTCATGGAGTCAAATTATTTCTCCATACAGTGGAAAAAGGAACTAACGTCCAGCTTTAGTTCTAAATAAGAGCAATCGTGGAGACCTGCTAGAGGCTGCGGGAACCACTTTCATTTCCATCCTTCCTGACAACATTTACTCACTAGCTAAGTCTGAATTCTTCATATAACTATTGCACATGGTTAACAGTTATAAAAGTCAATGACATAAGTAAAGTCACTCTCCACTATTAGTAAAAAAATAAACAACGTAAAGACCAAGCTCATTAACTCCACGATGTAAAGGGAAATTTCTTCCTCACTGCAGCAGCTGATGAAAACATCACTGATTAGTCTATGTGGAGAGTTTCCAAAGGGTAAGAAAATAATACTCAGAGAAAAGAGCCACAGACAATATGAAATAATAGGTAACCCAGGGTAACCTGGTTATTCTAGGCAGGCCACCAGGGCCACATACTTAGACACACACTCTTCTATGCTCTCTTCATAGTCTGACCCTTGACCCTGACTGCCCCTGCACGTCCTAGGTCAGCCTCACTAGCAGCCATGGTAAGACAGACCAGCAGGAAAGTAATACAGGTCTTAGGCTCAGCAACTTACATATCAGAATCTAGCCTTTAAAAGTTATTCCATGATAAATTAGCCTATCACTTCTACTTCCTAAATTTGACAAGTTTCCCCACCCCATTCTTAAATAAGATGTTTTTCTATTTACAAGTAAGGAAGTCCTCTTAGAGACAGAATTTCACCAGCTACACAAATCAGCCACTTCATAGTTGTTGTGGGCTATCACCCCTTGTAGTACTCAAACACTCTGTGACTTCCAGTGATTAATTGCAGAATAAAGGCCACTTCCGTCTGCAGAGCTGCTTCTCCCCCAGGCTGCAGGGGAGTGGAAGTGGGTGGTGGTGGTAGGGGCCCTGGGCTTGCCCTGGAATGCATGATCAGTTAAAGCCAATCACTCTGCACTTGGTAGACATAACACCGGAGCCAACCCTGCGATTTAGGTGCAGAGTGAAAGGTAACAGCATTGTATTCATTTCCTCCTTCGGGGAGAGCCCTCTGGGAGACAGCTTGGAAACTGAAGTAAGCCCTGTGTCATTAATTTGCAAATTTAATTGAAATGATTATCCAATCCTGATAATGAAGGCTTGCATGTGCTTGTAGACAGCAACTCCCTCTTTTTCGGTTTTGAAACCTATACCACCTACCAAGTCTCACCAAAAAGTAGAACTGATCAGATCCTGTTTACATGGGTGACTAGAACAAAAGGGTGAAAAAACAGGGGAGACTGTCTGGAGCAGGAGCCTCTCTGGCGCCCCTCAAATCATACTACCCAGGCAGCCCCCTACTGCATTTGTGCCCAAGGCGGGAGCTGTCAGGAGTCCCACAGATAAGTAATTTAGAAATATTCTAGATGAATGAAGGAGACTTACTTTGGGTTTCCATTGCTGTCTGCCAAGCTAGGGAAATAGAGTGTGAACAGATGCTCTCTAAGGTTCTGATCTGAGCTTTAAAGAGGTTTGATGCTTGGCACAGCCATGAATCCAAAGGATCTCTACTTCCTTGTTTTTTTCTAGTTTTTTTTTTTTTTTAAATGAAAGTAATACAGTCAAGAACAGAGACAGTGATTGTTTTAACCCATTAGCTAATCTTTCTTGTTCTGAACATGTCTATCCTCTTTAACAAAGCTATTAAGATTTGAGATTCTTGGGCAAAAGTGACCCATATGGGATACATTTAGGGAATTCTACCACCAAAATCCAAATAAATAAGATTTTTCATCTATGAGCGTCAGGCAACAAATCTTGTATTCAGTTTCAACATAGTAAAAGAAAACACAGTGATCATTTATTTGTTCAATCAATATTAGCTGAGCACCTATTACGTATAAGGAAATACAGGAGCTACAGAGAAAACAAGGCAGTGCAAGACATTGCACTTATCTTCTAGAGACCTATGATTTATTTAAAAAGAGAAAATGTCTATAACCAAATGAATGAAAAAGAAATCATTAAATGTCAAAATTGAAGACACAACAAACCCCCTTTGGAGGAAAGATAGCTCATGGAGGTTGGAGAAAACGTCACGAAGGAGGCAGTATGTGATCACTGGATTAAATTCCTCCAGAATAGTTGCATAGCTTGTATATTACTTGGGACACCATAGATATTTTTAAAGTATATCTTTAAATCAATATCATAATAAATATTTTAAAAGTACAGTCATGCACTGCATAACATCGCAGTCAAAGACAGATCACATTTACAATGGTGGTCCCACAGACCATATAATGGAGCTGAAAAATTCCTATCACCTCGTGACAACTGTAGCTATTGCAATGTCATCATGCAATAACTTTGTTTTTATAAATTTAGTGTAGCCTAAGTGTTTATAAAGTTTACAGCAGTGTACAGTAATGTCCTAGACCTTCACATTCACTCATCACTCACTCACTGACTCACTCAGAGCAACATGCAGTCCTGCAAGCTCCATTCGTGGTAAATGCCCTATATACAAGTATATCATTTTTATTTTTTATATCATATTTTCATCATACCTTTCCTATGTTTAAATCTATTTAGATACACAAATACTTACCATTGTGTTACAATCGTCTACGGTATTCAGTACAGTAACATGCTGTAGGCCTTTGTAGCCTGGGAGCAATAGTCTAGCTGTATAGTAAGCTGTACCACCTCCGTTTGTGTAAGCATACTCTATGATGTTCCCACCATGACAAAATTGCCTAACGATGCATTTCTTAGAATATATCTTCCTTGTTAAGTGAACATGACTTATATGTTTAAATTAAATGCTATAAATTTATGTTAATATTATGGGAATATGCAAGTACATGAGACTGGGTAGACCCAGCACTCAGAGAAGGATACACAGAAAAGAGCCAGGTAGTTAAGCTGATCCCAAGAATCACACTATGTGATTCCTCCGAAATGTGTACTGAGTTGCTTAAGTCCATACCTTTGCAATGTGACCTCCCAGGATGTTCTCACCCCTTTTTCTTTACCAAGTAGCAGAATTCATCTGCTCAATGCTCAGCTCACTTCCTACCTAAAATTTCAGGAAATGAGGGTTGAAAGACACCTGCAAGATCACCTAAGTCCAGGAGTTCTTAAACTTGGCTGAACATAAGAATCACCAGGGAGGTGTCCTCCTCTCTCCCAGCTCTAGAGCTTACTTGGTATATTTAAATAAGAGGTGGATGAAACCAAAGCATTTATTAAGACAACCAAATACAAAATGTGTTCCTGTTCTGCCATCTCTGTGGGAAGCTTCTAAAACCACAGATTCCTAGGCTTCACCCCCTAGTACCAGTTTGGGAGCTGCTGCTCTCCAACATTTCCCTGCTGGCTTCTAAATCTCCTCTACAACTCTCTGCCCAGAGTCATCCTGTTTATGGCTAAACATCTCCCTAAAGCCCTTCCCCTGGCATCTATATTTCCTTAGGATCATTTCCTCCTCCAAACTCTTACATAACCCAGGATCTTCAATGCTCACTTAGTATCATTTTGACTGTTGTGAGGTTCTTTCTATGTCAATAGACACATATCAAACCCTGTGCTGGAGAATGCATAAAACAGGCAACAGGCTTATGTCCTAGGGGTGGAAAAAGACACATAAATTGCTAAAGTAAGTTGGAATGAATTGAACGCTAAAAGACAGTGAAGCAAAAATGCTGTTAGAGACCAGAGGAAAAGGTAGTTCTTCTTCTCCTTAGAGAGATTTCAGAAAATTTCTAGAGAAGCTGGTTCTGGAGGCAGTCCTTGAAGGATGGCTATATTTTGATCAGCAGAAAATAATCAGGGATGATAAAATATTACGAAATTTTTCAGTGAGAACACAAGGCCAGAAAGTGCAGGAGTAAGAAACAGAAAGTGGTCATTGTGGTGGGTTCAGAGGGGATGAGGCTACAGGAAATGAGGCCGGAGAGTGATTTTAGGGCAGGTTCTGGGAGGGTCATGCTATAATTTGGGAGGAAACATGGAACACTTGAAAGAGCTTAAGCTTTAGCGTCAAAAAAGGCCCAGGTCCTTATTCCCATCCTATTGATTATTAGTAAAACTGTGATGTTGAAAATTCATTTACTCTCTCATGCTCAGTTATAGAATAGCAATAAACATTCTTTTCAAGGCTGTTGGCAAGGACCTAATAAGTTAATAGATAAAAATATCAACAATGGCTAATTCTCTGTCCTTTATTTCATGAGCAATGGAAAACAACAAAATATGTTTAAAGAGATAAATGTGATTAACTTGTTTTAGAAGAATAATTGGATGCAGTGATAAGAGACATTAAAATAAAAGAGTGAGAAGAATATTTCAATAATCCAGGTGAGAGATGATGAAGTCCTGAATTAGGGTAGAGCCACTGCAAATACAAGATAAGAAGAACCACTGAGCATGCAAAATTGAGAAGAGTCAGCAATAGACAGAAATGGATCTTGTAGCACTGAAGATAATTTAGGTTCCAGCCCACCTTTTGCTACTAAGAAGAGGACAATGTCGGCAAAATCAAAAGTTAGGAAACCTAAGAGGAGTAGGCCTCAGTTGGGATAGAATAATTTCCAACTGGGACATACTCAATTGCAGATGCAAGTTGGGAATCTAGTGGCAATCTTTAGCATGCAGCAGGAAATTTACATCTACAATTTAGAGAGGAGGTAGCTTCTGTGTAGGGAGACTTAGGAAGCATTGGTGAAGAGGTGATAGGTGAAGCTGTGAAAACAGTTGAGACCAGCTACGGAGAAAGTATAGAGCAGAAAGAGGAGCACTGAGACCTGAAGCTTGGGGAAGGCCCACAATTTAAGGAATAGAAGAAAAGGAGGAGCTAATCAAGGATGAAGGAGATATAGAAGGAGCAATCACCTTCACAGAAAGAGACTTAGTGTACTGTCAGAGAAATGAGGCATTTCAAGATAGAAAAAGCTATCATCAGTGTCAAAAACTAGCAGTGGAGAAGAGTTAGAAGGAGCCATTTCTTTACACAATTAAGAAATGTGACAAAGTCCGCCAAAGGTCTTGACATGTATTTCTCCCTTTTCCTTTAATAACGGAACCTATGAATCTTTAGCTGGGCACATAGCTCCCAGCTAACCTTACATTTCCTGGTCTCCCTTGCGTATGGCCATGAGGCTAAATTCTGCCCAGTGGACTTAAAGTAGAAGTGATGTATGTATCTTCCAGCTCATGCTATTAAAAGGAAAGGGTGTGCCCGTCCCTTCCCACTGGCCGTGGTGGTGGTGAATGTGATCTGAGCCATCTACAGCCTTGGGGATAAGGACCATGCTCAAGAATGGCAGCCACAAAAGAGAAGGAAACTGCATTCCCGACATCTAACCTTCTTGCACTCAGATTGTTATGCAAGAGAAACATAAATTTTTCCTTTGTTTAAGTAACAGTTATTTTTGTCTTTGCTATGGCAGACAAGACTTTATCCTTACTGATCTGGGAAGGAGTATGTGATAAGGAAATGAATATAAACTCTTCTTTTAAAAGAAGCTTGAATGGAAGTGATAGTTTCCAGAGGAAAGAAGGCCAAGAGATACAAGAGACATGTTCAGTCCTTAAAAATCAATGATCCTATAATTCTTACCATTTTTTAGTCTATCTCCTCTCCTTATTCAGGGTATATTTTTAATTTTGTAGAAGTATTTTAAAATTTATTGCTTGGGAAATAAGCAGGTTTTATTCTTTTTGAATATAATAATTCTGTTTATTAGGACTTTGGGACATTTACTGTTTTTATACTTGCACAGAACTGCTTTCAAATGTGACTTGGGAAATTTCAAAGTTCTGTCAATTACCTAGAGAGTGATTTTTTGTATTATTAAGGGATTTCTTTAACATATGAAGCTCCTTAGTAGTTAAGTATATACGAACCATGTAACTATTAATATATAACGGAGGGCCAGGGGAAAGAAAATTAGCTTGTTAGAAGTTACTATAAGATTGCGTAGTATGCTAGAAGGAAAGCAGAATTCAGTAAGTAAAAATTTTAGTTTGTGGAGTTTTTTCCCAGAATAATTTTATCATGTAAAGAGAAGAATTCCTGCAGTGTCTACACTGCAATCAATGGCTCCTTTGTGGGTTACGGAACAGCCTCTTTAAGTCCCCAACTCTTGGTCCTAGCATGGACCTGAGCAGTAGGGAGCTCTGAGAACAGCCTTCAGGATAACCCCACAATGGCTTTCAACTCTCTGCTGTCAAGGGTATGGCAGTTGCATAATTAACCACAATAGCTGCAAGTAATACACTTAAAACAAAAACCCTGTTGGTATTTAGCTGGACCAAAAAAAAAAAAAAAAAAAAAGGAACTATCATTTCCTCATGGTATAAATTATAGTTATGTGTATAATGAAATTTCTTATTTGTATTTCACATGAAATTCACCGAACTCCTTATGCACTCATTACTTACCCATTATGGGGTTTTTAAGTGGCATTTTTAAAGTTTGCTTTCACTCAGGATGAAATATTTGCCCAGACTTTATTCCTACAGTCACGATTTCTTCACCTTTTGCAAATCCATAGCTCATTTTGTGGGTGGTAGTGGTTTGTGGGCATTTGTGAGCATACGTGGGAGCAGTCTTTAGGATACCCTAAATGGTGGAATCTTTTACATGTAAGTGTTCCAGCAGCCCCCAAAAAAAAAAAATAGGTGGAAGAAATGTGTGTACCAAAAATTCAGTGATTGTTTGGATATCGGGAAGCACAAATACAAAAATGCGTGAAAAGTTAAAAATGAGGCAAAGCTGCCTCTGAGCATAAAATATAGTCTTGAATTATAATATACCATGCAATGCAATGTTGGATACAAATGAGGACAATTTTTTTAGTGTGTACACACTCAATAAAAAAAGACGGATCTTCATTAGCATTTTATGAGATGAATTAGGGGTGGAGATGGGGTAAGGAAGCTATAGACATCTACAAATTCCGATAGGGCAATGAAAATTCTCCCTGTCTCCAAATCTCTCTCCAACTCACCTGTCCATCCTTGGCTTGAAATGGCTTCCAATATAGTCCCTAATGAGCTCAAGAGCAAAGGTTACGGGCATTACTGAAGAAATGAAACACACAGTGCCTCAGAAAATTCGAAAAGTGGTTTCTAGGTTCATAGAGATTTGAGCTTGGAGAGATCACAGTCACTGCTTAATTCCTGCTTCATCTTAATACACACATTTTACAGATGTGACAATTGGTTCCCAGGCAGTAAGCGACTGGCTCAAAATCACACAGTCAATTAATGCCAAAGTGAAGGACGAAAATGCTGATTTTCAGCTCTCCATCTAGAGGTCTTTTTTCACACTACTGAGCACTGCCTGTACCCAGCAGGGATATGGGAAGGGACTGGTGAGCTTCACTGGGGGATGAGTCTCAATACTGGGGGCAGGATAACAACTGCGTGGGCCACAGACCGAAGATCTCACTGACCGGCCTTCTGATGTCAAGATCGTTCTTTTTTAAGCACTAAAGGAAGCAAGAAAAGCTTCATCTTTCTCTGTTGCACCCCTTTTAATAAAAGGATTTGTTCTGTAAAATTTGGATTCAGTCAAAAGGCCACACTCAAGGATCCAGAAGGCCACATGTGGCCCCAAGGTCACAAGTTCCCTACCCCTGACAGGGTACGGGCCTTCTGGATTTGTGCCTGGACACAGAAGTTTGCTTTTTCGCCTAAGACTGGCTTAAATGCCAAGGAAAATTGAATGCCATTAATATACCATCACATAGTACATTGCTCTTCTGATGATATAGTTTATCTGCAGGTAAATCGTATTCCCCAGTGAAGTATTATGTTTCTTCTACTCAACTGCAGAGTCGTGCCCTGACACCAGTTCAATGATGGGGTTTACTGTTCACTCACAAGGCATAAGAACACTGGACATTTTTATACAGTCATTCGTGTGTTTAGAGATTGTTCCAGGTTTTATGAGGGGCAGTTGTTACCTAGTTATGGAGATGCATCCATCTCAACTTTGCACCAAGCTAATGTGTAGTCATGAAAACCATGCTAAGTAGAAAAAGAAGTAAATATTCTCTACCACTTAAAATTAACCTCAAGTAGTCTAAGTAGTTTTCAACAGTTGCATTTCATTTGGAAGCAGAGTTTAAACAAAACATCATTTGCCATGGAATCTGTCCCTTTGAAAATACTATTACTGATTCTTAAGTTTTCCCAATGATTTCTGGGGTATTAAATGGCTTTCAAATATATTTAAAAATCAAGTGGTTGAATTTCCTATTATGGGATCTCATAATACAGGTCTTTTTTTCCCTTTTTAGTTATAAACTCTCAGGTTTTCAAATGGTTATGAATTTTATTTTTTAAGATGTCTTTGTATTATTCTTGTTAATAATGTTATGTCACCTCCTGACATTTAGTGTTGTTGAGATTTATTGGATTTCTAGAAAAAGTATAGTTGAAAATTATAATATCATATTTCATTAAATAGGTGTCAAAACAAAGCAATTTTATTGTTTCTCATTTAATAATAGAAGAATTCAAGTTAATTTGCTTATTTTACTATAACAAATATGTGATTTTAATAGTCGAAAAGCTAAAATCCTTAGCAGATAGAGGACAATTAAAAAAGTCCTCATTTCACAAGAAAACTGGATGTTAATCAGTTTGTTTAAATGGTTGATCAGTAACATACCTAACGTGCTAACTTTTCTTAACAGATTTTCCTAAATGAGCTGCCTCCAAAAATATCATTAGCTGTCATAAATTTTTAGAGATGTTGTTTTAGGTTGGAAACCTTGGTGATCCATCTCACAAGGCATGGCTGGAATGAAGAGACCCCTGAAATTGCTAAATGAGAAGAACTGAAAAGAGTCTTGTGAAGTCATGACCCTGTAAAGGTGTTGGTTTACAGAGTGTGAAGCAGGCAATTCAACAGCTGCACCCAGGAAGCAACGCCACAAACTCCCGTGGCGGGAATCAGAGAAAATGTCATTTTGAAGGACGATTGGATACTACCACCATAGCAGATCCGCAATTAGTTTGGTCTCACTTCTATGATAGGGAAAACTCCTTAATTTGGAATACAGTTGAGTATTTCAACAGAAGATTATTAAAATGAAAAGCAATTAATTATCTTCTGCTTTTTGCTGTTGTTGTTGGTTTTAGACCTTTTTAGGGCCCCAAAAACAAATTCACTAAGGGCTATGCTCAAAATCTGAGATGCAAATTCTTCAGCAAAGGCAGTACATTCAGGGCCACTGCTGGATTTCCCAGTCTTAAGGTGTGGACTTGGACAGCTGACTGTCTGCCTGCTACCCTGTTACAGGAAGAGGAGCTGTGCTCTCCCATTTCTGTATGAGAATTTATACTGTAGAAGCTTATTATTTTGGCTTACTTTAAAGGACTAAGTAAATGACTGCAGGGCAAGAACAATGGGTTGGGTGCCAAAATTTTTAGGATTTTTTCATGTTATTATCAACAATCTATTTTCTTAACAAAGACGCTTAATGGGAAGATGTGTTGATAAAATATTTTTAAAGCTCTTTGACTTCCTTGGAAAGAAAAATGTTTTTTTTTTTAGTTACTTGAGAAAATATTTAGTGATTTGTTAACAGTAGGTCAAAATCTTTAAATTTTGTTATCCTTAAAAGCTGTGTTTTAAGGTAAAACATAGCAGGGTAGGTTGTGGGGTGTGTGTACATATATTACATATACACTTTTCCTTGATTACAAAGAACAAAAATACTGAATTATGGAACTTCAGGTCTTAATTGTTAGTGAGGTATAGATGCTCTAATTAAATACATCGTTTTCCTTACTTTGTAGAATTTTTTGCCTCCTTCCACTCCATTTTGAATGACATTCTTATACTTCTGCTCTGCAGGAGTGGTGGCAAGACCCGTTTGAAGTTTAAATCCATGACACTCTTTATGGAACACTGGCAACCTGATCACAACAATGATCAAGCAGAAATGCTTTTTTTCGGATAAATAGGGCCAAATTCAGTCTCTCTAAGGAGAACACGAACACACACACACACACACACACACACACACACACACACACACACACAGCCTATATTCAGAGCCGAGGTTTTTCTTCTACCCCCAACTAATAAAATCAGGAGGCTGCTATGAGGCCGAGCGGCACGCAGTTTGATGTCCCCAGCAGGATACGGGGAGTCAGAAGTGGCGCTGTAAATCCAGTGTGGGGCTTCAACGCCATGTGAAGTGTGGCCCGAGTCTCGGAGAGTTCCCTTTGATGCAAGTTCAGTATATTAATGGGAAAAGCATTCACTTTTATTTGTCTATACTGTCTGCGACAGCAAGGCTGCCTCATTTAGCCTGGGCCGACATGAAAATACACAGAGAAGCAATCTGTTGCAAATTAGCACAACTCTCCTTTCATTTACTAGTTAGTAATTGGAAGGGGTTAACAAAGTGTAACTTATCAGATCATGTGAGTGTATCTGCTTGTGTGGACAGCAAGCTTTCTCTGAATTTCCCTGTGACCCCTGAGGCAAAAATCTTTCCTGGAAGTCCACTTGATCGCCCCCGCCACCCCCCAAAAAATCAACACTGATGTGTGTGAAATACGCACACCTTGTTAGGTTTGAGGGGGCAGTTTCCTAGACTCCTGAAGGGTATATTAACGTCTTTATTTGAGCCTTACCTTTCTTTAGATATGTTTTTACTCTCCCGTTTCCAAATTGTCTTGAAGTCACTGCAGAACTCGTACCATACCATAAACACATAGCTGGGTGTGATGTCCTTCTCACCAGACTTTGGCTTCATCCCAAAATATCCTACTGTTGTTTCAAAACTGCAACGGGTAAGGGGAAAAACGGAGTGAGGTAGAGGGTGAGAAACTGTCATTAAGGTGAGGAGAGGAGACGGTGGATGCAATTTCCTGCGTATCTGTTCTCTAACACGGGCTCCTGGGCTCATAGCTACTGCGACTTATTCTAAACCTAAGAAAACTTGTTTGCCCAAACTGATTTGCCAAGAAATACAACTTTATTGGGGACACACTTGGGCACATGTTATCTGTATGAAAAAACCCCCAGCATACATAACATCTGGGGACACGCAGGTAAAACTTGAGTTTGTTCTTTATCTCAAATCCACGTCCTTTACCTGATCTTCATTTTATCTTTAATGATTACACGTAAGGCTGATGACATCCTGATTCTGTGGCATCAGCAGTGGTCAGTTAGATAGCCCACTGGGAACAATCAATCTGTTGAATGTTTCATTGAAAATTGGAAAATGAGTTCTACCCTTATTGCGGCACACACTGGCTTCGTGATCTTGGGTCAATCACTCGGCATCTCTGACTTTCAGTTTTCTCAAGGGGAAAATAAGAGACATAGATGATATGATCTCCAAGAGGGTTACATTTTAAAGCTTGATATAAGAATACAAACCACCAATGTTACAAAAAGAGACATAATTGTGGGCATAGCAAGGTTTGGATGGAAAAACATTTCTGATCTTGAAAAATGATTTCCAATCTTGTCAGAAAAGAATGCAGGTTTTCCAGAGTGGATTTTCAGACACCACTAAGACCTACCTCATGAAGGCTCACTGCACACCAGACTACCTGGGCCTCCCAAGCAGCCCTTCTTGGAGGCACTAGCTTTGCAGCAATTTATAGCTTTGAACTCAATCTTTCCCCCTCACCCCCACCCACCCCAAGCCTCACAAGCTCATTTGCCATGAGCAAGAACACTTAAATAAATGGCCCCCTTTTCTAGGGTGTTGGAAACTAATCAAAGCAGGAATGGCTGGCCAGGTTTATTACTCGATGCTCTATCATCTGTTCAGACACAGTGTTTTTTTGTGGCCATCCTGAATACTGATTTTCTAATGGAACTCTATTCAATGGCGATTGTAAAACCCTGAAGCCCCGTTAGTATTATGGTGCATACTTTCATCTCGCTCTCAGTTATTGGGCAATATGTATCTCATAAGATTTTATCACATTTCACAGATGAACTGTTAATTGATTCCATGGCTACGATTAGGCGAGATCCAAGCTGGAGCTGCAGCTCCGAGTCCCATAAATTCTTTGAGCTTCTGTAAATAATAAATCTGTTTTTAATGCAAATTAAAACTACTGGTCAGGGAATTTTGGCTCCCAGTTATTAAAAGACTGGAAGTGCATAAGGGGAGAAAGGCAATAACTGCAGTAATCTCTTAAGGGACTGTCTTATAATTCCAAACATATATATTTGGGAGAAAAACCAGAAATGGAATAAAATAGCAATGTCCACTCTTGCCCCAGACATAGCTCCTAATTCTGTGGCAGTCGAAATGCTGATAAAACCAAACATTCCCTCTTAGCATACACCTTTATTTAACTCAAAATGAAAATTATGCTGATTGTAGCATGAGAACATGTAAATAGAGAATTATCTAACCTACAGGAATAGGCCATGAATTTCCTATAAAGTCACAGGACATTAGAATTGGAAGGGATTTACAGGTTGACTTGCCCAATACTCTCATTTTACAGATGAGAAAACAGAGGTCTAGAGACTGAATGACCTTACTCATTGGCAGAGTTGGGCCTAGAACTCAAGTCCCTGATTTGCTGTGAAATCTCCATCTTCTCCCCATTCTGTGGGGCTCATGTTCACTAACACAGGCATTTAAAAAATAAAATAGCCATTCTCTCCCCTATTTCTGCTTTAGACACAGTTGCCCTCCATCACCTAATATGCATTTCTCTCAGGCAGGGCACGTCATTATTTTTCCTCTTTCTTATGCTTAACCTTCTACATAGATCCATATTTATATTAATACATTATGTATGCATTCATAGAGAGGAGAAAGGCTTTTGCTTTTAATATTCAGAAGAAATAATTTTCCTATTTTACAACAGGATATAGTGAAGTCCCATCATTATGCTTCATAGATCACCTCAGTGCCCTTGGCATTATTTAAAGTCTAGATTGGCACACCAAGACATTGCAAATCCTGGTGTGGTTTCAGAGAACGACAATGTGGACTGGTGGTTGTCACAGAGCCTGAGGAAAGCACGTCACCTTCCTGGGGGCCTCGCCGTTCCCAGCTCTAAACTGAAGCTAACTGTCATCCCCACTGCCCTTGTCCCTGGGGATCTGTGAGGTCCTGCCTGCTTACCCTCCCTCAAAGGGGGCAAAAACTAAAAGAAATATCAAATTCCAGCGTTTTTTTCCCTCTGTGTTTTGAAAACTAAGAAAGCAAGTGAACCTCTCCAGAAGAACCAAAGTAAACAGAATCTCAGAGAATGGCCTGGCTTTAGTGTTCAGCAACTTTGACAAAGAGGCAGTTGCTCTGAGATTGTGCCTTATTTGATTTCATCATTATCCCTTTGTTTAAGAAAAAGCTAAAAGCTAGAATATGAATCTACAACTATTTGATAAGGTCTATACTATTTTCTACTCCAGATGAAACTCCCTTTATTTTAAATTCAGTTTTGATTCACAGAAGACTGTTCACTGAAAATCTTCTGAAATTTAGATAAGACAAACTGCTGATATTTAACAACCAGGAGAATTTTCTCTAATCGACAGAAAACAAAGGGTCAATCATGCTATGTGAAATCTGTTTGTCAGCAGATAACTAAAATAGTTCTCAACTTTAAAAAGACTGATTTCTAATCATATGTTTTGTCTTACACAGCTTTTTAAATTTTACTCCAAACTATTTCTGATTCCTTTCCCCTCTGCTGTAATTCCTAGTCTGATTTGTATCTTTTTAATTTGTCCAAACGGTTTTAAAGCACAGACAATGATTACATCAAAGAGCCACAGAAGAGTGAACTGTTGTACTTTTACAGTGCTGAGATGCCAAAGCAGAACACATCCCCTTATTGTTATACATGCATGCCTTCAGAAACTGCTTAGGAAAAGCAAATTTTCCTTAGCCTCAGAGTAAATTGTTTCTCTTGAGAATAAAACATAAGAATTTACTAAATCTCACACGAATATTGCAACACTGACCACAATCTCCTTAAAGAGTGTAACCAAACAACTGTGGTTTCCACATTAAAGATGGGATCTAACATATTTCATGTATGACATGAAAGCTAGACTACCTTCATCACAAAGCCACGGAAAATGCTGACAACCAAAATTTATGACTCCCCTCAGCATAGCTAACGCACGGCAGCAGCTTCAGCCCCTCTATGGTGGGCCCCCTTTCCTTAAGCGAGAGTCATGAAAAAGTATTAGAAGTTTGACATCCACCCAGAAGCTGAATTTCTGTCTAGCCTGATACCAATGTGCCCATGTTGCTGGTCTGTTCTCCACGTGCTGACTATTTCTATAACACAGACGTGCTAGTTTGACCTGTTGGGAAGGGAAGCTTGATATAGGGATGAGGTCAATAGAGAGGCATAAAAACATAACTATGGGCCGGGCGCGGTGGCTCACGTCTTTAATCCTAGCACTCTGGGAGGCCGGGACAGGCGGATTGTTTGAGCTCAGGAGTTCGAAACCAGCCTGAGCAAGAGCGAGACCCCGTCTCTACTAAAAATAGAAAGAAATTAATTGGACAACTAAAAATATATAGAAAAAACTAGCCGGGCATGGTGGCGCATGCCTGTAGTCCC
>CAUYSK010057680.1:0-19524 GCA_963575035.1 Avahi laniger
TCTATCTATCTATCTATCTATCTAACTGTCTACCTTTTTTTTTCCTTTGGAGACAGAGCCTTGTTCTGTCACCCTGGCTAGAGTGTAGTGGTGTCATCATACCTCACTGAAACCTCAAATTCCTGGACTCAAGTGATCCTCCTGTCTCAACCTCCTGAGTAGCTGGGACTGTAAGCACACACCACCACACTTGGCTATTTTTTTCTATTTTTAGTAGAGATGGGGTCTTGCTCTTGCTCAGGCTGGTCTTGAACTCCTGAGCTCAAGTGATCTCCTGCCTTGGCCTCCCAGAGCGCTAGAGGAGGGACCCACCGTGCCCGGCCCTGTCTGTCTATCTCCCATTCCCCTGCAGTTTCTTTTCAAACTGCTGAAAATTTTCTCCTCTTTCTAAATTTCCAAACGGAGCCCACACTGGCTCTTGCCTTTCTCCTTTTCTCTAACCCTCCTTATCGATTCCTCACTCTTCTTCCAGTAGCTCTCGGTGTAAATCTGACATGGCAGTCTCTGATCCACTCTGTTCCTCCCCACTCTGGTTCCAGCTCGTGAAGCCACAGCCTAGGAACTAACTAGTCTGGCAAGGATGGAATTCTCTTGAGGAGTAAGGAGCTGGGAGGGGAGGGAGCAGGCTGGCAGGACTGGCTGTCGCAATGTGCAGCTTGCAATCTAACTCTGTATATAGAGCTTCCTGAAACTCCTAATTTTGTTTGGTAATAAGGAAAACGAGCTCGCATCCAACTTTTGCTTTCCTCTCTGTAGGTCTGTCTGCCAAGTTTGTTCCCTGATCTTCAGGGGACCTCACCTAAAAGCCACTTTGTGAAAATCAACTGTATTTCTAAGGACAACTGGAGAAGGAACCTGTGATCTTCTTTGGCAATCCATGACAAAGATTAACACTCGTTTTAAAAAATTATTTAACTCTGTGTGCCTCATGTTTCATGCTGTGCCCAATCTATGGCCAGATCACTGAGGCCTCAGGGTGAGTGTGTAAGGATGCCTGTGTGAGGCCACAAGGGAAGGAGGACACTCTGGCACCCTCTAAGCGCACTGACATTTAAAAGTCCTGGGAAAACTGTGTTGAACTGTGCCACATTCGGGGAGGAAAGACAAAACATGTCTACAGGTTGGAGTCAACCTATAGGGTTTTTAAAATACAACTATATTTTATATTTTTTGAAAAGAAATTAAAGTTTCCTTAACTTTTTATTTTCTAGTTGAAATGTTCCCAACATTAGCATTTCATCCTACATTTTGCTATAATGTAGCAAAATGGTTCTTTTCTGAATCTAAAGTTTGTCCCTAACTATAAATAATAAACCTCCAAACTCAAATATGACATTTGCATAAAGGTTTTCACAGTGAGTTGCATTGTGAGCAGTTTAATTTCAGGCTGAGTGGAGTCTAGGTATTTGTGTAGCTTATGGTTCAGCCTGATCTCCAGAGCAACAAACAATGTAACCACAGTAAACGTTTATTGAGTTCTAACATTGTGCCGACCTATAAAACAGCCAGAAAAAAGTAAAGGGTTGGTGAAGGCAGGTAAGATTATACTGTCTGTTACAGGAGACTGTTTTGAAATAAAATGGAAATAAATAAGGAGCTAGACTGTAACAAAGAGACCCAGATTGCTATGGCTCAAAGGAGTGAGAAATCAATTTCTCTTTCAGGTAACTCTCCAAGGCAGGTGGGAAAGCTCTGCTCCAGGAAGTCATTCAGGAACCCAGGCTCATGGAGTGGCTCTACCATCAACATATGCTTTCCAAGACTACTTCGGTCAGCTTTCTCTTTAGCCAGTAAGAAGGAAACACAAGAACATGACTGGGGCAAGCGCCTTTTAATTTATTTTCCAATAGGCATTTTCAAACATACACAAATGTAGGTATAATGCAATATAACACATCCCTGTGTGCCCATCACTCAGCTTCAACAGTGGTCTTCATATGGTCGAACTTATATAATTTATATCCTCCAAATATGCCCTCCGCCTTTGCTATATTATTTAAAATCAAATCCCAGACATCTTTAAGAAGATGATCTGGAAGTTGTACACACCACTACATCTCTTAGTGAGAACTCAGTCACATGGCCACACCAGATGCAAGCAAGGCTGGGAAATGTCTCTAGCTGGGCAGTGGTGTGCCGAGGAAGAAGGAGAGAATGCCACACTTGGGATTATAGGATTTGAGGGGATGTCCTTGAATAAGGCTGCAGAGATTGAAATCAAGTTACTGAGGGAAAGACCAAGGAAATTTCTGCACTAGTAAAATTCAAATGAAGCCGATGGCATACTGACACCTTGTGAAAGGCTACAGCGAGTCTTACACACTTGCATTTTCAGCAAAGGCAACATTTGCTGAACAAAAACAGAATAGCAAAATTGAGTGACTTAGAAAGGCACCACTGACTCTTGCTCTTTTTCTTACCTGGGTAAACTTAGCTTAGATAATGATTTTAGAGGAGAGAATGTCAATATATATGTAAATTATGAAGATGGTTTATTTGCTTCTGCTGTTGGATCCTATGTCTGTCTTTTGAGATGTTACAAGGTGCATGTGTGTTTGAGACTTTATGTAATTTCATGTAATAAGAAGACAACAATACACCATGGAACTTAAAATGAGCAAAAGCAGAACTAATTTAGACTGTTTTAATAAATCAATTTCATGGCGGGCCAGGCATGGTGGCTCACGCCTGTCATCCTAGCACTCTGGGAGGCCAAGGCGGGAGGATTGCTTGAGCTCAGGAATTCGAGACCAGACTGAGCAAGAGTGAGACCCCATCTCTACTTTAAAAAAATAATAATAATAAAAAAATCAATTCATGATTAAAAAAAATTATTGAGCATGCATTATATTGAGAAGATTGACCTGGGTCCTCCAGCAGATATAATGATCACAAACATTCAGTCCTTGTTCTCATAAGGACAGATACACATGAAAAAATCTAACCATAATGCAACACAGAATGAATCAGGTGCCACAGCTGAGGGTAGTGAACATCCATTGTCTTACCTGCCCACTCTCCATTCTCTTCCTGTAAGTCTCTTAATATTCACCAGGGACCACCTCTCTTCACTCTCGGTCCCTGTGGCTCAAGTGGAGCTGATTCAACCTCCATCCCTAGGGGGGCTGTATCCCAAACCTAGCCAGTTAGAGCAATGGTATTTTCCTGGCCCACATGATTGGCTCAGAAGTGGTCACATGACCCTATCAAAACCAATGACTTTTGTGCAACTGTTGAGAAAAGAAACTCTCTTTCATCCCAAGGGGTGACTGGATAGGATGAAAGCCTGGAAATCTGGGAAGCCATCCTGCCACTGCCTGAGGTCGGAGCAGGCACAAGGGTAACAGAGCTGAGAGATGAAGCAAATGGGTCTTGATGACATCACTTAAACCTATTGGGTATTTCTCATGTCAAGCACTGCGGTAAGCACACTGTCCACTGATTTATTCGTTCACTCACTCACTTGCTCACTGCACCTGTGCAGTTGCATCTAATCCCTATACAGCAGTCCCCCCTTGTCACTTTCTGTGGTTTCAGTTACTGGCAGTCAACTAAAGTCTGAAAACAGGTGACTACAATACAGCATGATAAGATATTTTGAGAGAGAGACCACATCCACATAACTTTTATTACAGTATATTGTTATAATTGTCCTATTTTAATGTTCGTTGTTAATCTCTTACTGTGCCCAATTTATAAATTAAACTTTATCATAGGCATGTATGTATAGGAAAAAAGATAGTATATATAGGGTTCAGTACTATTCCAGATTTCAGGCATCCGCTGGGAGTCTTGGAATGCATCCCCTCACATAAGGGGGGACCACTGTAACGTTAATATGAGGTGGGTACCATTATTCCCATTGTATAGAAAAATGCTGATTGCTTGAAGAGGTGGGATTGAACACAAGTCTGTTCCAAAACCCTTCATCATTTCCCTCTATGGTTTCCCTAGACACAGCTTCTTAAGGGGAAAATAGCTCTTATGAGACCAATGCATTCTCTTAGTACCTAGCGTAGTGCATTCACTTAGAAGGTACTCCATATATTTAATGTATTTACTGGCTGAGTGCATATTTGTGCTGTAAAGGATGGTGGTACTGTTAATCAGAATCGGGAGCACAAGAAGAGACATAGGACGACGAGAAAGGGAAGATGAATTCAGGTGCAGCTAGGGTGACTTCAGCATGTGGGGACAGGAGAGATGATAGGCCAAGAGGTGAAAATGTGTGGTTGGAATCAGGACAGAGGTCAGAGAGGCAAGTTTGGAAATCCTCAGAGAGGAGCATTGACAAAGGACATCTTTACACAAATGTTAACTCAGTGAGGCTTTCCGTGACCCAAAATTGCAATCTCCTTTACCTCTGCCCTCCCCGTCCCTCTTCCCTGCCTTCTATTCTCCATAGATTTACCACCTGTATCTAAACAGCTGTCTATTTGTGTTTAGCTATCTCCTCTGCCCCCCAAGACATTAGAAACTCCATTTGAGGAGGGAGATAGGCTATTGTTCACTGCGGTATACCACACACCTAGACTAGTGCCTGGCACGTAGGAGGTGCTCAAAACAGTTTTGTTCAATGAATACGTGAAGGAATGGAAGTTGGTGAGATTGCTCACTGATAGCAGAGATTTAGAGTAGGGTGGACAGAAGACTCAGGAAGAGGAGATCTTGGAGGTGATTGAGAAAATCTAAAAGGCAGAAGGCAAACCAAAGAGCAATCCCCAAGACTAAAGAAAGTGGAGGGTTTCAAGAAGGCAGCAGTGGGCAGCGTGGTCCAATGTTGCTGAGAGGTAAGAAATGGCCAAGACCATGACATTTGGAGTGAATTCTCTTTGGTAATGTTGCATGGTTTCACGGTGTGGAGGCTCTTGGGATTCAGAGTCAATCATGGGAATTTGAATTCCAGTCCTGTCACTTATTGGCTATGTAAATTTGGGTAATTCTCTGAACTACTGAGCCTCGGTTTCTTTATCTATAAAATGGGTTTAATACTGACTCTACTTCAAAGCATAATTTTGAGAATGCACTGAATTACGACATGTAAGAGACACGCATATGTATGAATTATTACCATTATTACTGATTTGCAGTGGGTAGAATAAATATATAAGAATAAAAGAAGTCATGAAAATTTCTATAACCATTATTATTTGGGAATAATTGATTTTAAGAGAAAAAAATACATGATGATTCTTGCTGTCATTTTCAAACACCATGCATATATATTTGAAAGTGAGTACATGTATTTATGAATTTGAATGTGAGGCATTTTTTTTATCACGCCTGTTTTTCTGATTTTCCCTACCCCTTCTCACCCAGGCTACTTATGCAAAAGCACAACCTTGCAGACAAGAGACAACATTTCAGTTCTGTGTCAATTGGGCTGGAGAGCTGTGAGCAACCATTCCCTTCCCCTGCCCCCTCACAAGCCAATCTTGTTTTTTATCCTTCGTAGCCAGGAGGTTGCATATCTGTGTCTTTCTAAAAAAATCACTGATTTTATTTATGCCGTAGTCTTTTATGTCGTAGGTTTTGACTTAGATTTAGTCCCAGTGGCTGAAAATTCAACATTTTCTGAATTTTTTTCCTCCAAAACCACAACCACATTTGGCAGCAAAGAAGCTGGAGGGATGAACAGACTTCCATGTTGCTTGGTTATAGATAGGGAGATGCTGGCAGAAATTTGCAAGCATTTGCATACATACAATTGTCTGTCTCATGTTTGCTTCGGTTCTCTCTCTCCTCCTCTGCTCCTGTTCTCTTTGTGCAGTGAATTACTAATACAAATACAGATAATGAAATTTCTGATCCCAGGCTGCAAAGCAACGTACATTTTGGAAGGTATCTGGGGAAAATGGATAGGTTCTTTTAATCTCGTTGTTTTATCCAGACGAGGAAATGAGGAGAAGAAAGTAATTACAGGGCCTTGTCTTTGAAGGTAGAATGAGTGGCACCGACAGGGTTTCTTTTCAGGGAATCTTGTAGAGATGCTATTTTCTTGTTAATCCCAATAGATATTATTCCCGCAAATAGAATTTACGTATTAAAATGTGTGTTCACCAGATGGGACACTGTCCACAGGAAATAGAACAAGTTCCGTCCCTGTGACATCAGAACAGAGTGGATCTGGGGTGGGGGGTACAGTTTGCTCTCAGGCTTGAGGCATTTCTCCAGGCAGCCGTGATAGCGCAAATCCTAGAAGTGGGAGGAAAGTAAATTTGCCCCTGAAAACATCTTGTGGTAAATCACTGTTCCTACAAATTCAGAAAGCATCAGTTTCTTAAGCAGAAGCATGACTTTGTTGGGCAACTGGAGGTGGTGGCTCAGAGGCCCTGATTAGGTGACAATGATGTCAGGAATGCTCAGCTTGCCTGATTTCAGAGTATGTTCCTATTAACTAGTAGGAAATTCCCTGGAGAAGAGCTGAAAAGCAACTTTAATTGGAAATATTTTAGGGTAACAAATAATACTTTCTTATATTTATCCCTGTGGTGGACCTAAAGTTAATACATTGGTAAGCAAGCAACTAAAATTAAGCCCATGCTTTCTTAAACAAAGAAGTTTTAATTGTCAATGCCCTATGTCATTTATGGCATAACATGATCACTTTGATTCAAAAGTGCATGTCAATTCTTTTTCCTTTTTTAAATAATTTTTTTTTTGAGATAGAGTCTCATTCTGTCTCCCTGGACAGAGTGCAGTGGTGGCATCACAGCTCACTGCAACCTCAAACTCCTGGGCTCAAGCGATCCTCCTGCCTCAGCCTCCCGAGTAGCTGGGACTACAGGCATGTGCCAGGACGCCCAGGTAATTTTTCTATTTTTAGTTGAGAAGGGGTCTTGCTCTTGCTCAGGCTGTTCTCGAACTCCTGAGCTCAAGCAGTCCTCCCTCCTTGGCCTACCAGAGTGGTAAGATTATAGGTATGAGCCATTGTGACGGGCCCTTTAAAAATAATTTTGATTTTACCTAATGTTGACCTTTTATCATATGTCCTGTAGTAAACACCAATTCTGTTTGTCTGAACAAGTTTCTAAACAATCCAAGTTTGTGTTGACAGCTTGTATGAAGAGAACAAATATTTGTTTTTTATTTCATGTAAATATTGCATGCTGTCAAACAAGACAGGCTTAAAGAGGCTAAGATTTTGTCTTTCATAGCTCACAGAGGGACAGCTAATCTATAGCAGAAATAATTTTAAATGTAGAACTGCAGTGTGGAAAATATAGACCTCCCACTGGTTGAAATGACATTAGTAGAAAAAAATTTCATCTGAAAAAGGTTATGAAATGTTTATTTTGTCATACAGCTTAAAATACGTTGGGAATAGAATAAAAAAAGAGAGAAATGGTTTAGAGGACTGTGCTAACAGCTATTACTCTGTTGGAAATTAGTTTAGCGGTATTATAACTCTTTAAGTAGACATATATGAAATGATACAGATTTACATTGAAACAGGGTTAAGTAAAAAACAGCGATAGCATTATTCTGGATAAAGTAGATCAGATCCAACCCTTGAAATTACTGATATTAAGGGACGCACTGGGCAATCAAGTGAGTTCTTTGCTTTCTTTCAATTTTTTCATGTTATATCCTTTATGGTCCATAATGAGGCAGGTAGAGGTACACTGTTATAGCTGTAGTTTTGTGACAGAAAGTGAATGGAAGAAAATTTCTCCTAAAAATGAAAACAATGTTCATCCTAATGATGCGTCTGAACTGTACACTATGGAGATTTAAGCTCGTATACGAAATTCACTTGCAGATATAATGGATACCAATCTGAACATGAAATAGTCATATGTACCATATTGCTTCCGTTCGGACTCCTGCTGTCTGCCATTCCAGGTGGGACTGTGGACTGATTTTCCCCTCTGACTCATTTCCTGTGTCACGAGGCCCACTGTGCAATATGACTGGGCTATGTCAGCTGCCGAGCTACCTTACTGGTGTGACTGTTGTCCCTCCTTTCCTTTAAACAATAAAGAATTAACTGCTCGGGTACCGTCACCTGCCTTAGACAACACACTTTATAACACAGGAGGAGAATTTTAATAAGACCTCCAAGGGGCCTGCTGCCATTTTTAGAGGGAAGGTTTCCTGCAATGGAAGTGCATGGAAACTCCCAAGAGAAAGCTGTTTAAAACACCCCCACTGAGAAGAACCCGAGTCTTCCCATTTCATTGTCTACCTGTCACCACAGCCCTTGCATGATTCTGACAGGCTGCTCTTTTCTCTTGTAGCCAGTGCTGCTTAATGTCATTTTCTTGGTTGAACATCTTTATTTCTGACTTGTTACAAACTATTAACTAGTTTCCAGGTTTCAATGTCCTGGCTACTTTTGACTAGTAAGTCATTTGGCATAACAAGGTTTCCCTTTATCTTCTTGCTAAAGAAAATCTCTACAAGAAATGATCAATGTTCCAATTTTTATGAATCCTAGCAGATAGGAAGTGCCTGTCATCAGATGCAAGGCATCTTTTCTGAAAGCTTATTCTAGTTCATATAATAGAACTTGACAGATGCACTAGGTAACCGTTATACTGTTTGTAGAAGGCTTCAAACAATTTCGGTTAAAAGCAGAGAATTTTATAAATATACTTGCTTGTGATGGTTTCAAATAAACATAACAGCATTGCTTATAATTAGATTTCCTGGATGTAATGTTTTCACACATAAATTTTTTCGAATATATTCTGAAAAGCATTCAGTAGTTTAACAGTTGTCAATCTCTATAAATGCACTTTTCAAATGTTAGTTGCCTGTGGTATTGCTAAAATGAAGAGTGGCTGCTTTGGACATTGATTTAAAAATAATATATACCTATACGTATGGCTTAATGACATATTGCTAAAGCATTAAAAAACTCAGACTGTAGTTTGCTTTTGCATAAAGCTACTCACATATGAAAATAATTTAACTTTAATCTCTTTCTAAATTACTCCATAGTGTTAAAGTTTTAAAAGTATACTTTTTAACAAATGTACTTAAAAATTATGAGCATATCTATTAATGAAATGTTATATTATTTAAATTCTAAATAGGAATACTTATGTATCCTTGCCTAATTAATGGATCAAGTAGATTTAATCTAATCGGTTACTGACTTAGCAATTCCACTTTTAGGACCCCAGCATAGTGAAATAGTTGAGCAAGTGCATAGGTATGTGTGCTCAGTGTATCTGGCATTGTTTTTTTAGTTTATGAAAAATCTGAGACAGTTTGGCAATCTATTAACAAGGAAATGGATAAATGAGCCATGGTGCATCTCTGAAAATGAGCACTACATTGTTGTTTAAAAAATAAGCTACAAATGTATGTGCTGAAATGAGACGATGTCTTTGATGATATTGTTGAGTGAAAAAAACAAGTTGCAGTACGGTATGTAGAGAGTGTGATAGCATATCTGAGAGGAGGGGAAGCTTGCTCTTCCTACCTCTGTCTTTGTGTGAGCATAGAAAACAGTCTGGAAGGATGCATGCCAACCTTTGGTCTGAAGGCATGTGGGAAATAAGAAGAAAGACTTGATCGTTTGCTCTATATATCTTCATATTATTTGAATTTAGATACTCTAATGTTTATGGACAATATGAGTTCACTTCACAACCTGATTAAATAATTTAAAAAGGAAATTTCATGTCACAGAAAGGATAGGATGAAAAGACATAAATGTAGCTACTTGAAATTTCTAACAAAGAAGCATGGCTTCCTTCCATTCAGTTAATCCTGGCATTTAGAGCATTTGTGCCTTTCTATGTATTTTAACAAACAGAATCTCAAAATCTGGGTGCACATGCTGTCAACCAGAGTCTATGTCATCCTAGGCAGCTGCTGTGGTCCTTAGTTGGTTTCTTGGTGCTGTATTTCAAATCAGCTCATAAATTATTAATAGTACATGTGTAGGTTAGAGACACACTAACCCTGACAATCATTTCATAATATTCTCTCTTTAGCATTAGAAGAGAAGAGAAGGGAGTAATCAATATGCAACATCAGGAGTACATTTCACATAGATATGGTATATGCACTTAGAAAAAAAGAGTCAGATCTTTACAAAAACCTGTCAGCCTGGCATTAATCTTACATTATGAATAATGTGGCTATCTATGAATCTTTAATATGTTTTAAATGATAAAATTGTATGGTATGCTCTACCAAAGCAAATTTGATAAAATGTGAGAATTGTTTGATCAATGAAGATGTTGATATACATGAATAAAAAAATTTAAACCTAGCTTATTATAGTGGAAAAAGCAAAAGCTATACTTTGACCTCAGGGTAAATTTTCAGGCCCAATAAATTGAGTTTTAACATTATCCATAATGCCTAGACATAATTCTTTAAACAAGTTATAAAATTATTGTTTGGTTAAAACTATTATCCTACAAGAAAGGCATCTCTGGTAATATACCACTAGCAACCAACATAGTGCTGGCTTCTGGCTTATCATAAAACCATATTTGAAGATTTCTAACAAACACAGATTAATGTTTCATATATAAGATACAGCAGCGCTTGTGAAAGATTACAAATCCAATGGCTTGTTAGAAATACTGTTACATTCATTTTTTTTCCATGAAGTAATCCTGGAATAATTTGTTCCAAGTTTAATTTTCAGTGAAAGTAAGAAAAGTAGATGAAGAACTTTGCTTATGAAATTTGCCTAATGAAGAAATTTTAATCAGTGCTTGTTGAACTGAAGACAAAAAATATAGTTTGTTTCTATAGATTTGAGAATTAACATGTATCTGATTGTTAATATTTGATTCTTGTTTAATTATTTATTATATCAAGAAATGAATCTGTCAAGTAAATAATGAAATGCGTACATGCAGCATATGTAATTAGGTTAGGTGCATAAATCCAAAGTGTTCACTTTATAGTTGTCAGTGCAAAATTTATTAATAATGAGAAATGTTAAGTGAAGAAAATTCTTAACACAGTCTACCTCATTAGTGTGGATTATAGCAATTGTTGGTTGAAAAAGAAGGCAGAGGAAAAGAAGGGGAAGAATAGTAGTGGCTAGACTTCGTTTTCTCAGTTGTGTTTTAATCATTTAAAAATAGCAGTGAATTGGAGCACATTTTACTTTCTCCTATTTAGAAATATGTGATTGAACAAATGAGTTGTGGATTTGAATGAATGCTGCAAATTCCATATTGAAAAAAATACGGGCCCCAGGGTTTCCAAATCCAAACAATTATTTAAGAGGGGAAATTCAGCTAACATTTGAAAAGTAAAAACCTACCTTTATGATGGAGCTGTCAGATTCAAATCTTAAGATTTGGCTTTAAATTCACCGTGAAGGTCCAAAGATGGCAAGCAATGCATTACCAGCTGTGCTTCTCCATTTCCGCTTTCTTCACTAGCTGAGTGGGAAAGGAGGGAAAGGAGGCAAGCACTTTGTCAAGTGCATTCCTCGAACTCAGGGGTTTGCCCGGGGTACCGGCACATAGAATGAAACAGGGGTCTGAGGAGTCCTCATTGTACCTGTGAGTGTGGCTTAATGGGCATACCAAGTGGGGTCTCTGGGTATGTCAGGCTGGAGATTAGAGAACACTCTCTGTCCCTGAGGGTAGAGTGTGAATCTTGCCCCTGCAGGGGCCTGGCTGAGTGGGTGCCACCAACTCCATATAAAGAATCTGACTTGATCACCCGGTTAGACTTAGATCTGTCCTTAATGTTAATCATTAATAGCACTGTGTGGCGTAAAGGGCAATCAACCAGAAAACAAGACAAGGAGATCCTACTCTGTCATTAACTAGTCTGGCAACTTCCAGAAACTCTAGAGCCTCAGTTTCTCCACCTATCAAATTAGGGGGTTGTCATTCTGGCTTAACTGGTCTATGATTCACAGAGATGGTGTTGGAATATATCAGATTTTTCTGCAAGGAGATGAACATTTTGAAAAAAAAGGGAGAGTATTATTGTATGAACATTCATCATCTGACTAGGTATTGTTATAGAGGCAGTTATACACTTATTAGAAGATGAAAGATATAATCACAAAAGGAAGTCTATGTGTTATTTTAGTAAATGACATGAGTCTAACTATAGGCACCACTTCAGAACTTTCTTGCCCTACAGATATAAAAAGTAAATGAAAACGAGAAGGCCTATTTAAAGAAGTAACATTATAAAACAAAGAATATATGTTGCAATTTTCCTACCTGTCTCAGTGAAAAGAGGGGAATGGCTATTTCATAACTTTATTTTCGAATGCTTCTGCGATTTACGGGTTTTCAAAAGAGTAATATTCTGATGGTGAATAATCTAGTTATCAAATTATTTGCTAAATCAGAGGGATTATTTGTTATCCTCCTGTCTTAGTTCTCAAATGTCTACAAACTAAAGAACTTAAGGCAAAAATGGCTTAATTCAGGCCAGGCACAATGGCTCATGCCTGTAATTCCAGCACTTCGGGAGACTGAGCTGGGAAGATCACTTGAGACAAAGAGTTTGAGACCATCCTGGACAACATAGTGAGACCCTGTCTCTAAAAACAATTTTAAAAATTAGCTGGACATGGTGGTGCACACTTGTAGTCCTAGCTACTTAGGAGGCTGAGACAGAAGAATTCCTTGATCCCAGAATAGGAGTTTGAGGTTACAGTGAGCTATGATCTAGCCACTGCACTCCAGCCTGGGCAACAAAGCAAGACCCTTGTCTCTAAGGAAAAAAAAAACAGGCTTAATTCAGTCAAACATTAATATCATTAGAGAAAAAACGTTATGCAGGGTCCATAATATGGCTAGGTATTTAGGGGGGAAAAACAAAGCAAAAGAGTGAATATAATTTTACCATGCCCTAAGAAAATTATCAGTTGAATTCAGCCAACCAATTTGCTATTGACTAAATCAACAGATACACTTTTTTCAAACACTCTTTTTTTTGTAGAAAGAACCAATACAAGAACAATCAAAATATAATTATTTTTGATTTTCAAGTAATAAACCATTATAAATTG
The DNA here is from genome assembly GCA_963575035.1 of Avahi laniger. NCBI lineage: Eukaryota > Metazoa > Chordata > Mammalia > Primates > Indriidae > Avahi > Avahi laniger. The sequence goes on from CAUYSK010057680.1 coordinate 12,965, forward strand.
CTGATACTTTTAGTGTCTACTCAACAGCAGTCCTCCCTTACTCCTTGGGAGCCCAGCCCAGATTCTTGATAAAAAATAAAATACTTTCAAGCTACCATGCTTTGGAATGGTTTGCATGCAGGAATAGATGACTGGGAAACTGGCTAAAATTCAGCTTTTGTTTTGGCATTGCTTGTCCTATTTCCTGCTCTCTTGCTGCCCACCCCCATTATAGCTCCCAGGTAAATCCTGATTAGTCATTAATTATGATTATCTCCTCTCCTTTGCCAGTGATAATTCAGAGACAATCATATGCCCCGGTCTGGCCAATGAGATAAGAGAAGAAGATTTCTGAGGCATCTTCTGTTATAATTTCTCTACTCTTAAGAAATTAAGGGGTTAAAAAAAAAAGAAATTAAGGGAAGAATAGTGTGTCTTTTTGGCTTAAAGTGATGCCTGGAACTATGGCAGCCATTCTGTGACCCTGAGAACTAGTTAAGCACAAGGTCAACAAGCTGAGGATGGCACAGTAGAAAGATGAGAAGAACTTAACAACATTAGAAATTTTCGAACTGCTGAATTAACCAACCTTAGCATCTGCTACTTTGGGACTTTCTACATATATACCACATTTTCCATGTTTTTAAAGCTAGAACAGATTTTCTATTACTTAAATCAAAGTTATCCTAACAAAAACAAAAGGTATGAGAAGCTTTATTTTATCACATCTAAGAGAACAGTTCATCCTTAAGCTGGGAATGAGGTTTATACAATTCTGCTGATAATATTTATCACCCACTTTACTTATTTGCATGCTAATATTTAAGCCCTCCAACTGTTTGGAAATGTGCATTATTTTAAGAATACTGGGTGTCAATAAATAAAACATATGTTAAATATTGCTGAGAACAAATACTAAGTAACTCAATATTTTGTGTCACTATAGGTGAGGAATGGGAAAAGCTTCTTGGAAGAAGTGGTATTTAATCTGGACCTGGAAGGATCAGTGATATTTGAACAGTGGGACAAGGAGTTCAAGGGCATTCTAGAAAATACAGGCACCCAACGTACTGAAGTCCATGTCATGGGACAGGCAATGCAACAGTTGATTTGGAAGTGTATGGTGGCAGACAAATAAGGCTGGAGCGGGGTTAGGTGCAGATTGTAGATTGTCTTGAATGTCTTGCTAAGGAGTTTGGGTTCCCTTCCTTGTCAGTGGGAAACAGAGATATTTAAGCTAGTCACCACTTGCTGACTCTGGATGAATTAATAAAGCATATAGTACACATTTTATATAGGTTTTTTCCATATTTTAGTGAAAAGTATGCATGATTTTAATGAAACAATAAACAGTTTCATTCTAATTCAGATTGTTTTAAAGCAGGTGCCAAATGGTACTATTAATAGTAAGTGACTGGTTAAGTAGCCATTGTTTTCCCAAAAGTTTAAAACTAGATGCGAATTCTTCAAAGAGACTACCTGATGAAGGCCAGTAAACATTTCCAAGGCAGTCAAGCTCAGATACCTGGGTGTGTGCAGGATGGTTGGATGAGGGGTCTGATGCTCCCGGGTGCCTTGCCTGTGTAGGCAGAGAGATGCTGTCTTGAGGGAAGAGGGAGTTGGGAAAAGCTGCTTTGGAGCCTTGAGGCTGAACCAGGTTAGAGGTGAGTGCCCAGGAAGAGAAGCTGGAAGTATGAGGTCCCATTGAAGTGCCCAGAAGCAGACGCTCTTTGATGAAGAGAAAGAAACATAGAGCAGGGAAGAGACATGACCAAATTTCTGGAGTTTTCATTTGCTTACTTCTTTGTATCTTCTCTTGCTTCAAAAAGGAGTTAACCCGTAAATATGTTCCTGAATAAACATGAGGCAGCAGGATTTCATCGATGGAAGAGAGAGGACTAGAAAACCACTCTCCTAAACTTTAACTCTCTTCTTAGCTTACTTAACTCTGAAACCCTGCAAATCTCTGCAAAGCTAGCTTTGTTGCCTGGCCCCTCCATGGTTACCAGGTGGTAGACACATGTCATCCAGCAGAAGAAACCGGAACGGCTTCCACAGGTATGTATGTATGTATATATGCATATATGTATGTATGTATGTATCCATTTATTTTGGAGACAGGGCCTTGCTTTGTCACCCAGGCTGGATCGTAGTGTCCTGATCATAGCTCACTGTAGCCTCCAACTCCTGGGATCAACTCCTGCCTCAGCCTTCCAAGCAGCTGGGACTACAGACAAAGCACCACCACGCTCGGCAGGGTCTTTTTTAGAGCAAGGAAACATTTCTCAGAAACCTCAGCAGATGTCCTCTTGTGTGGTCTTGTCCAGGACTGGTCACGTGCTCTTTTCCAAACCAATGCCTGGACAAGGGAGAGGGTTGGTCACAACACGTTTAGACTACTTCGGATTTACCCCTGGAGCATGAGGGAGAGGGAGGAATGAGGATGGGGTGCGGAGAAAGGAGTGTGGACAGCTGTGTGAGCTGCAAGAAGGGCCCAGCAAAGAAATGTTGCAGAGTGGTTGAAAGTGCAGAGGGGCCTGGTCTCCCAGGCTGCTCCACCCCTTCCTAGATGGGTTACCCTGGATCCCTACGAGGCTTTGCTAAGTCGGTTTCCAGGAGAGCAATAGGGTTGTTGTGACAGAAACAACGTAGGTAAAGCAGTTGGCCTAGTGCCTTTCACAAAATAAGTGCTGAGTGGATGTTTACCATTATTATTGTTGTTGCCGTTATAAAAAAAAAGTGACCTATCTTCTGCCCTCAAGAAGTTCACAAGGGGCCCAAATGTGATAACGGGAGCTGTCTGAAGTCAGGGGGTGACTTCTTGCCAAGGAGCGAGTCCTGCGCTCTTCTCTAAGCCAGAGGGAGAAAGGCTCCGTGAAGACTGCTTTTCCTCCGCACGACTTGCCTCAGTCATCTTATGCGGGAGCTCAGCGAGGCTGGGATTTGGGAGGTGGGTTCTGCAGAGTGACACAGCATAGGTGCTGGTGGCAGCAGGTGCCAAAGGCCTGGGGAGCAGGAAACAGCACGGCCCCCTGAGAGCGAAAGTTGGGGCGGTGGGGATGCTGACGTCCAGTGTAATCACCGTGGGCGTGCGGGACGGAGACCAGCGGGGTCCAGCCTTTTCTGTCCGCGTTCAAGGTTACGCATCACACCCGCCGAGTGCTCTCATCTGCCCGGCATTTCCGTAGCATTAATTGGATGCCGGAGCCGAGAGGCAGGGCGTTTGCGTGCCGCCGACGAGCGACTCTCACAGCGAAGCAGTCCTCCGCTGCCCGCCCTTCCCTTTCCCACCCCGGGCCCCACCGAGTGAGCCGCCCAGCCCGGGGCGCGGGGCGGGCGGCGGCGGGACCCGGGCAGGCGGCCGAGACCGCGGGCCATTTGCATTCCCCGGCAGTCATTTTTATGTGCGGAGGTAATGAAGTTGTCAGCGGCGCCCCGAGTGTGGCAGAGCCTGATATTCAAATCGACCTGCCCGTTTCGCCGCCTCCCTCCCGCCGCCCCCGGCCCCCGCCCCGCCGGCCCGAGTCCCGGGATGTGCGTGCCCGCCCCGCCGCCCGCGCCCGTTCCCTTCCCTCCCCCGCGGCGTTGTCTCCGTTTCCCTCTCCTCTACCCGTCCTCCTTTGTGTCCCTGGCTAGACTCAGCCTCAGAAACCAGCGACCCTGGGGAGCCGACTGCCGGTGACCCCACGACTGCCAGGTGCACGGCCCATTGCCCTGCTGGGGAAAGGGTTAGTGGCTGCAGCCAGGCCGCCACCCTCACACGCAGGCAGCGCCATGCCTGTTCTCTCTCTCCCTCCCCCGCAGCCCCTTGCTCCCCGCTGCGTCTCCATCTCCAAGAAAGATGACCTAATGCTAGCATTACCATTTGGGCCTGTAGTAGTTTTCTTCCCTCTTTCCGAATGCGTATTTGTGGTCGTTTTTATGGTTGCAAAAAACACAACATAGCCATGCTCTCAAGGCTGCTAAGAAAAGGCTGTTCAACAGTTGCAGCGCTGGGAGGGAATTGAGGTGGAAAGACACGCAGGCCTGCCTTGAGACAGGTAGCTGAAGGAACAGTGACCATTTAAGCTCCTGGGATTCATTTTCCTAAGCCTCTGTAGCTGTGCTGCCCACTGGGGCAGCCACTGACCACATGAGGCTACTGAGCACCTGAAATGTGGCTAATCCCAATCCAGATATTCTCTGAGTGGAAAATACACACCGCATTGTAAAGACTTTGTATGCAAAAAACAATGTAAAACTGTCTCATTAATGATTTGAACATGATGATTGGATATTAAAATGATAATGTTTTAGGTATACTAGGTGAAAAAATATAGTATTATAATCAACTAAATTTGTTCCTTATTAGTTTTCTAAAAAATGTGGTTGCAAAGAACATTTAAAACTATACACATGGCTTGTGTTGAATTTCTATAAGACAGCAATAGTCCAGAGGGTGAAGGCTCAAGGAGCTTTCCTCTGATCCTGCCCTCTCACCTTACACAGCAGATTCTTTGGGATAGAGGAAAAGTCCTTGGATTTTAGGCATCAAACATCCAGAAAAATAATTAGGAAGTATTTGGGATTGTATTGAAAACCCTGACAACACTGAGGAGAGGCAGTAGCCTGGATTACAAGTCTGTTCCTTTTCCCTTTGTTGACTGTAAAGGAAATCTCACATTCCCCAAAGCCGTTCTGCAAAGCCATACACCAATCACAGTGTGTGAAGGTGGGCCTCTAGGATTGTTTCCTGCCTTTTAGGAGTTATTTTGTTGCACACTAAACTTGCTGACATGCCATTAAGAAAAGTGAATACTGTGTATGCACTGTAACAACGATTTCATAAGTATTTTTGGTGTACATCGTCCCTCAGCATGCGCAGGCTGTGGAGTAAGGGCTCCCGGAGTATGCATTGCCACGATGCGCTGCAAATGATCCAGGCATGAGCGAGTCCCCGAGTGTGCACTGATTTCGTACATGGACATGGCTCCTACAGGGCTTTTATGGCTTAGCTCGCCAATGATCCGTGTGTTAAAGACTCCCAGAATACACATTGACACGATAGACTGGAGTTGTTTGGGTCTATCGTGGCAATGATCCGGGGATAATGGTGGTGTCTTATGCACTTTCATTGAGATTGGAGTGTTCCTGGTCCTAATGGCAGAACCAGAACTGCCCCAGTTAAGTCCCACCGTGACTCCTGGTGAAGGGTCCATGGGTCTTTGACCTCCTGCTTTGAAAAGTGACACTATGGTATCGCTAATGTTTTAACTGATGAAATCGAGTTAGCATTTTTTTCCTCCAAATGTCCTTTTTGTAATTCAATACCTGGATTGGGGGTCCATGTCCTGATGGTTTCATCTGGTTAATCATAGCTAAAGACCTGGGAAAGTTCCTATTTAAAGTGAGAAAGTGGTTTGGGGAGAATAAGTTGGGAGATGCATATGAGGTTGGGAGTTACCTGGAATAAATGAACTTCATCCTGAGAAATCCTAGTTGGCTAGACGGAAATAGATAAACAAGATGAAGATGGTAAGAAGATGGAAGACACTTTTAAAAAATCATAAATGTAGTATGTTCAATAGTAAAATAATTGAAACACTGCAGAAGTAAATGAAATAAAAAATGAATTCTCCCTCTCCTTTCTCTCTTCTATATCACCACTGTTACAGTCAACTGTATGGGGCACATGACTCTGTATTATTAATTGAAATGATTAATTTAAAATATAAGATATTAAAGAGTAATGTTTGGCATTACCCATTTGCATAAACAAAGAATAGATATAAAGTCATGTGTCAAATAACAACGCTTTGGTTGGTGATAAAGTGCATATATGATGGTGGTCCCATAAGGTTATCATGGAGATGAAAAATTCCTATTGCCTGGTGATGTGGTAACCATCTCAGCATCATAATGCAATGCGTTACTCATGTGTGTGGTCATGCTGTTTAAACAAACCTACTATGCTGCCAGTCTATAAAAGAATAGCACATACAATTATGTATAATACATCATAATTGATAATGATAATAAATGACTGTTACTGGTTTATGTATTTACTTACTATACTATAATTTTTATTATTATTTAGAATATATTCCATATATATTTATATATACATAACTGTATGTATATAAAGTTAATTGTAAGAAAGTCTCAGGTGGATCCTTCAGGAGCTATTCCAGAAGAAGGCATTGTTATCATAGGCGATGACATCTCCATGTGTGTCACTGCCCTGAAGACCTTCCAGTGGGACAAGATGTGGGAGTGGAAGACAATGATATTGGTGATCCTGACCCTGTGTAGGCCTAGGCTAAGGTGTGTGTTCATATCTTAGTCTTTAACAAAAAATTTTAAAAAAGTAAAAAAAGGCCGGGTGCGGTGGCTCACGCCTGTAATCCTAGCTCTCTGGGAGGCCGAGGCGGGCGGATTGTTTGAGCTCAGGAGTTCGAGACCAGCCTGAGCAAGAGCGAGACCCCCTCTCTACTAAAATTAGAAAGAAATTAATTGGACAGCTAAAAATATATATAGAAAAAAAAATTAGCCGGGCATGGTGGCACATGCCTGTAGTCCCAGCTACTCGGGAGGCTGAGGCA